>PITA01009940.1:0-74630 GCA_004023965.1 Spilogale gracilis
GGAAGGGAAGAGGCTGTTCAGTTGTTCTCATCACAAAATGAAAACACAGAAGGCCAAAAGATGGCCAGAAATCAGACAGCGCTCTAGCTTGGGCTTTTAGAAGACTATCTGAGAAGGCCAAAGGCCCGTGGGAGAGAAAGCCCGAGACCATGAGTCAGAAGAACTGGGTTCAAGTGTTGGCTCCGCCGCTTTCTGGCTGCGCAGCCGCCATAAATGAAATACGCGTGTCTTCCCCCTCCAGAGGCGTGTTCAGCGACCCTCCAACCCCTCCTGTGCTGGCATTAGGAGGGGGAGCCTTCTGGAGGTAAGGGGTCACGGGGTGGAATCCTCACAAATAGGATGATTCGTGCCCTGACAGAAGAGACCCCAGGGAGCTCTCTTCCTGTCCCTGCCACATGAGGACAATAGGGAGACGCCAACCCTCCACACACCAAAGAGGACTCTCACTGGTCGCCAACCACTCTCACACCCTGATCTCAGACTCGCAGCTTCCAGAACTGCGAGAAAACACCATCAGCTGTTCCTTAGCCACTCGGTGGGTGGTATTGTTACAGCATCCCAGACTAAGACAGCGGCCTTGCGGAAAGCCCTGAACTGATCTTCAGATTCTTTATCAGTAAATTGAAAATATCCGTACCAGTCCTCCGAAACACAGAAGATGGTTGTCAAGGTCACCGACATGCTTGATGTGAAGATGTCCCTTCTAGGAGGAAAAATAACATGTGTGCTCATACAACGAGAGTGAATAAAGCTACAGCCAGCCAGGGCAGGGAGCCGCGTCTAACAGTGTATTTATTTCTTAAGCTTGGAGGGAGGCTGCATGAGCATTTCTGTCATTCTTCTTCTTTTTCTTAAAAGATTTCTTTCTTTTTTTTTTTACTTTAGAGAGAGAGAGTGCAGAGGCTGGAGGGGGGCAGAGGGAGAGGGAGACAGAGAACTCAAGTAGACCCCCTGCTGAGCCCAGAGCCCCACATGGGGCTTGATCCAAGGACCCTGAGATCACAACCTGAGCCAAAATTGAGAGTCAGCATGGTAAACCAACGGAGCCACCCAGACACCCCCCTGCGGTTATTCTTGAGACATTTTTACATGTTTTTAATATTTTTAAAGGGTCAAGAATTTTTTAAGAAAATGTTCTATTATTGCCAAGAGGCTTTAAGAGTGAAATACGGTGATACAATGTAGCGGAGGAGACCCTGGGCCTGGTCTGAATGGGGCTTCACCCCTTGGAACCCTGTATAATTTGCTTAACTTCTCAGCTCCTCTGTGCTTTGGGTTTTCATCTGTCAAGAGCACCTCCTTTATAATACCTGGGAGGCTTAAACAAGATAATGTTTGAAGCCCACTTACCACCACACTTGACACATAATCACCTCTCAGTAAACGTTAGATTTTAGCTACTGCGCAAAATGCAAGGGAGAGGATGCTCAGCATGATGACTCATGCCTTGACAATGGAGGGGCGCTGTGCGTAAAAAAAAGAGATGCCTCCATCCCCTGGCCATTGTAATGTAATATTTAGGACACGGAGTGATGTTATTACTCCAACCTGAGATTTATGAGTCAGAATCTTACTTGGATAACTTGGGTCACTCCACTGAACTATCTTACGGCGAGATAGTTGAATCTTTGTTTGGAGTCTTGCCAGTAGCCATAAAAATTCTTCCCCACTCAGTAAGGTTATGTATTATAGCCATGTAGGCATTCTGGCTATCGGAACTTTCACTTTTTGGGCCGTGCCAGATAAACTTGAACATAAGACACCTTCAACAGCTTCAAGATTTATGGCAAAAATTTCCAGCCTCCTGGCGCCAGGCCCATGCAAGTCATGTTCCTCACCACCATGTAACGTTACCGTGTGTGGCCGAAGGAAGGTGCTGGGACAACGGTAGGCTTCACCTCCAACATACCAATGAGATGGGGCCAACCCTAATAACCATAAGCTACGGTTATGTCTATGTTCTCCAGCATTTGAGTCAATGTGGAGAGATTTTTCTTTGCCATGTTTTCCTCAAATTATTCTGTTAAAATTTAATAGAGACTTTCTATCTTAAAATGGTCCAGTCATCTGGAGTTGACCAGCCCATTGCTGGGATTTCTACTTTACAAAGAGAGCAGAGGGGAGCGGATCACCACCTGAAGCCTCAAGTGGCCTCACAAAGGTGAAGTTCACCTAGATCTGGACGTCCTGTGTTTTCATCTGTTCTATGAATGCAGTTACCTCTCTATCCTAAAACAGCACAATCCTTCCAGTCTTTTCTTCGGTCTATAAATTCACTTTCTACATGTAGGTCTGTGAAGTGCAGCCTTGTTGATCCAACATCTGGAACTACTCAGGAGGTTTGTCTCTGCTGACTTGACGTGCAATAAAAGCAAACCACTGGATGATTCCTGGATATTTAAACTTGGGGTCTAGGCACCGTGGCCTCACTGCTGACAAACACAGGATTTTCATTTTCCCTGCTGGATCCAAATGCAACAAATGTGGTCATGTTCTCCTCACAAAATGGGCTACTTGTTTCTAAGATATAATTTTGTATCTGTGGGGCACATACCTCAGAGTTTCCAAAGTCCTTGCAAATCTGGGGTCTGTCCCCAAACCCAAGTATAGTCCCACTTTAAAGAAACAGGCTAAAGCTGATGACTGCTTAACTATAATTTCTGCCCAAACTGAGAAGAAACCTATCAAACTACTGGGGAAACCCCAGAGTCAACCCCACTCCTGGAGCAATGTAATCAGCACCGTTTTTCATGACACAGAAAAAGACTTCTCTGAAGTGATCCCTTAGCTGTCGGCAGCCAATGCACACATTTATAAATATTCTGGGAAATATCACCAGAATCAAAGAGAATGAGACCTTGAGGCCAGAAATGAGAAGGGAAAAAACAACTATGTAAATTAAATGGGGAAATATAGAAAAATGTGTGACTCTGCAGCAAAAATATCACCTGATGGTCACATAATCATTGGATTATAAGCCAACGTGAATAATGCGATGTCAAATATCCTCAAGTGTTAAAATACATGGGAGGTTAAGAGTCTCAGGTGATGCACCAGTAGAACTCGCAACATGGGCCACCAGGAGCGATGCTAGCCTATTCCATGGAGTCTCCAAAGTTTGGACCCAAATTATTGAGACATAAATAATGCCTCATCGGCACACGGACTGTATCCAGACAGGCGACTTTGCAAAAACAGTTTGAGACAGGAGTTCACTCCATCCTGCTGTACCGGGTAGACAGGAGGATCTTTCCAAAATCATAGATACCATGGATACTTTCAAGGGCTTTCCTTTACCTTTTTCACTAGGCACAAAATCTCCTCCAGAATCTACCTTCTACCTAATCTGAAGCTCTGTTGCCTGCATCTCTCCTGTCCTCACTATGCTCTGTGCATACTTATCTCCATTATGCCATTAAAAAAAAAAGATTTTATTTATTTAGTCAACAGAGAGAAACACAGCCAGAGAGGGAACACAAGCAGGAGAGTGAGAGAGGGAGAAGCAGGCTTCCCGTTGAGCAGGGAGCCCAATGTGGGGCTTGATCTTGGGTCTCCAGGATCACAACCTGAGCTGAAGGCAGATGCCTAATGACAGAGCCACCCCTCCATTATGTCTTTTGACTTGCCCTGGGGGAACCTGGGTGGCTCAGTCAGTTGAGTGTCCAACTCTTGGTTTCAGCTCAGGTCATGGTCTCAGGGTCATGGTTTCGAACCCCATGATGGACTCCACACTCAGCATGGAGTCTGCTTGAGATTCTCTCCCTCTCCCTGGACCCCTCCCCACCTCAAAAAATAAATGTTAAAAAAAAAAAAAGGTCAACACTGCCTTCCCACCAGGTCTTTGCATTTGGGCCTCCATATCTTCTTTCCCACTCTTCCACATGGTCAACTCCAATACATCCTAACACAATGTCACTTCCTTAAAGAGGCCTCTCTCTAATCATTCAGTCTAAAGAAGTCCTGGCCAGCCCACCGCACGGTCTTTGAGTATCTCATCATCCTGCTTATTTCCTTCACAGAATTTCAGGAGGTAGGGTCGGGAAAAGAGTAGAGGTGGTGGGAAACACTGCTGACCAAGTATTTGGTTTGGGCCAAGGCTCCAAGGCCTTCCAAGTCTGCAAAGGCATTTGGATGGTATCTGGGCAGCAACCTGGCATCAGAATGGGATTACACTGCATTGTGGCTAGGAGGTGGTGCTGAGAAGACTGGAGAAAGGGAGCTCTTCAAGAAGGCACTGTGTACTGTTAGAGAAGGGGATGGTCCATAATGCAGCAGAGACATGTCGGACAGGACATAAAGCTGGGTAAAGCAATTCCTGATCTCCAGGAACCTATCCAGTAGGGGGTGAAATCTAATACTGAAATAATTGTACCACAAAGCCCCATAAGGAAGAATGCCAAGAGAGACGCCTCAAAGGAGGGGGTTCCCCATGAATGGTCCCATTTAACTGATGTCATTTCTGCCCCCTGCTATTAAAGCGGCCCTCTCATTCATTCATTCCTCCTTTGAGCCTCATGACTTGTCTTTTTAATTTCAGTAAAGTTTGATTTGATCTTTCTTTCTGTTTTCCTTTTGAAATGAGATCTCCCTTTCAGATTTCAACAAGATTTCAAAGTGAAGCTTACAGAGGGCTAAACTTTAAGCCTCTTAAACATCTAGTGCAAACACGAGAAAGTCTAAATTAAAAATAAGTAAAAGCATGCTATTTTTCAGTTGCTCGATCTGATGTAAAAATTAAAAAGGAAAATAGTTATCATAAGAGCACTTTCTTTTACCAGATAAATATGTGAACATAACTTGCTCTACAGATTAAGTCAACGCATACCCAGATGGCAAAGAGAAAACCAAAAAGGCAACAGAATACATATCACTGTAGATAATGATTATATATGCACAAGGGGCAAATGGCCAATTGGTGCTATTATTGCATATGGTTGAATATTTGCCAAAAAAAATTTTTTTAGACCCAGCACTTAACTCTTATTATCCATAAAGTAGCTTGAGAACTCTGAACTAACTAATCACTGGAGAATCTTATTAATTGAAGCTCTATTAGATCCAACTGCTGATTGCTTTTCACTCCATGACAATTACATTGTTAACCGTAATATAAATTGAGGCCACTGTAAATAAATTTCAACTAACAAACGAGGTGATAAGACACCCAGTGACAGATCAGGAAGGTCTCAGTTCTTATCTCTGACCTACTTAAGATCCACAGGACTCTGAGCAAGCTACTAACACTCTGAGCCTCAGCTTCCCTATCTGTAAGATGGCATTAATAATATTTACTTTCTGGAAAAATGTTGTGGAAATTAAATGAAATTTGTGCAATGTGCCTTTGTATGTAAAGCTTCTCAATAAATGAGAATTTTCTTTCTCTTCAGGACTTGCACAAAATAATGATGCCTGGTGCCTCAGTTTCCCACTGTGAAGATGACCCTAAGCACAGAGTTACTGTGGTATGGGGAGAAATGTGATCCTGGGCGAAATGAGAACCAGGCCATAGTTTCTTTCCTATCCCTCTATTAGTGAATATTGTAATTGCCCAAAACTTTGCCGGCTGTCGTTCTAAAGGCCATATAATTTCTAGGTTTTTCAAAAACGAAGGGCAAGTCAATAGTTCATGAGACTTTAAACATAATCTGGAGAGCATGAAAGAAAAAGAGGATATAATAATTAATTCAAAACTTTGGTTTAATTAACACAACCTGGCATGTGTTAGAGACAGTTGTGGGGCTAGAGAAATTTTTCTCTTGTCTAATAAATAAGCGAAAGAGACTTTCTGGCTACACAAATCATTTATACTTAACACCCGTTTAATAGGTTGGCAACTGCCTTTTAATAAGTATAAAGTATAAGGTGTAATGGAGAGCTTTTAAAAATGTGTGAGTTCATACACATACCAAGGAATGCCTCACTCTTCCTAGTTTTTTGGCTGTTCTTGAACACTTCTGTTCACGTGATCACACTGAAGCCCCATCTGGCCCTTTAAGCCCATTTAACTGATGAATTACTGAGATCAAGAGGCTAAATAATTTAGCAGCTGGTAAGTAGCAGAACCTGGGCCCCAAATCATGTCTTCCGAAGCCAAGTCTGACGATCTTCTCACGCCACAGTTACTTCTGCACCATATTGAATGTAGACATTGGAAGATAAGAACTAGTAATGTTGTGGGCTGACTTGTGTTCCCCTGAAAGTTCATAAAATTCAAAAGCGTTTACTCAGAATGTGACTGTATTTGAAGATAGGGCCTTTGAAGGGCTGATGAAGAGAAACTGAGTCTGTGAGGGTGGGCCCCAGTCCAGTCTCACAGGTGCTCACATAAGGAGAAGAAACGTGGACACATTCAGAGACTCCAGGACCACGCTCACACGGAAGGAGGGCTGTGGGAGGACACAACAAGAGAGCTGACATCTGCAAGCCCAGAAGAGGGGTTTCAAAAGAAACCAAGCCTGCTGACACCTTGATCTTATCCTTACAGTCTTCAGAAATGGTGAGACATAAACTTCTGTTATTTTAGCCCCTCTGTAGTATTCTGTTACGCGGCAGCCCTAGCAAATGAATGCGTATGTAACCTTATTTGCTTCAAGTTAACACGCGTGTCTCCCCCTCTCCTTCCTTCCTTCTCTCCTCTTCCTCTTTCTCTCTCTTTTTCCATGCATATACGTACATTTCACCCCGGCATATGTATCACTTAAGGTCTAATCAGGAGCAAAACCACAGTGAATTTAAACAGAAAAGTTTAATATAAGGAGTTATTAACTATAAGACAGTATTGGAATCACAGGGGCAGGGGAGGGGCCGGCTGAGAATGCATCAAGAGAACTCTAAGGAATATAGGAATAGCAGGTAGAAGGAGTAGCTGCTGCTCCCGGAGTTGGAGTAGAGAGCCCAAGGAAGAGTCCCCGTCCACCCAGTCTGCCCTCAGGGGATCCATTTTGCTGGGGAGAGCACTATCATAGCTCACTAGATGGCCGGCAAGCTGCTGTAGGGCCACGGGTGAGGAACCTGCCAGTAATCCGTCTTTTGGGGGGCCGGCAAGTGTATTTCACACTAGCAATGGAGGTTTTTCACTGCAAAATCACTCTGGCTACTGAGCAGAGGAAGCCCGGGCTCCTGGGCTCCAGTGACTGTGTGCCCCTGGCCCCATACCCTGCAGACCTGGTGCACCTGAGAAGCTACAGAGACCACAGGAACCTGCTGTTTGAAAAGTCATGTGGGGCCCAAGATCCAGAACCTCCTCCTGTAATGTCTTTAGAGCACCCTCTATTGACAAAGCCTGATGTTATGCTAGCTGGCAAAGGATAAGTTTTAAAGGGCTCTTACTTTTCCCCAGAGCAGGCAATTAAGGGTGAATTTGGAGCTGAGATGTAATAAATGGATGTAATAATTGGCACAGGATGACTCACAGTTGCACTTGACCTGAGATTTTTGCCCTACTCAGGTAGCTGAGTAATTATACAAGTGCTCTATACTCAGGTTAAATGCAGAACTGAAAAACTTGTTGATATTTGAGGTAGCCTGTCCAAAGAGAGATACAGAATTTTAAATCATTTTGTTTATTTTGTTTGATTTTATTATTTTATTTTGAGAGAGAGAGAGAGAGAGAGAGAGAGAGAGAACAGGATGGGGATAGGCAGAGGGAGAGAGGGAGAGAGAATGCTAAGCAGGCTCCATGCCCAGTACAGAGCCTGATGTGGGGCTCGATCTCACAACACTGAGATCATGATGCAAGCTGAAATCAAGAGTTGGATGCTTAACTGACTGAGCCACCCAGTCCTTACCTTAAAAGAGGAAAGAAGGAAAAAATAGTGGAGCACGATCTGAGGAAACAGGTTACCACAACTCAAAGCTATGTATCCTTAGTTATAATCTCTTGCCCCAAACAATGAATATGTGCTCACGAGGTTATACAATCTACAACATGACTCAATGGCAGCCTGGTGTTCCTGGACTTTAATCTCCTCAATTTCCTCGTTCAAAGAGTTATGTTTATCTGAATCACAACATATGCAAGTTAAATATTTAAAACCTTAGTCATCTTTGAATGGGCAAGTACTTAATGCCAATAGTTTTCTTTCATAATTAACTCTAAACTAGTTCAACAAATAACTTTAAATGATAATTGTCTCTAAAGATTTTTAATTATTGAGAGGAAGAGAAATACCAAAAACTTCTCTAAACTTTCTTAGATAATATGAAGTCAGTCTCCTTTTCTTTTAAACTTTCTGGAAGGTTCTGGTTCTGCAAACAAGTAGGATACAGCTTCCAGAAACTTAACTTATCAAACATTAGAAGACAATGAGTCAGAGCCATACAAGGGGGGAACTGAATGAGACTTTGAAGACTACTCAGGTATTTTTACCTTTCTGTTCACAGATGGGGAAACTTTGCCCCAAATCACATGACTGTTGGAATGGCTACACTGGAATTAGATCAAGGTCTTAGAAGTTTCTCTAAATTTTCTACATGGTCAGCTCAAAAAGATGCCATGCTGTACTCTTCATTTTTTGGAGTAAAGCAGAGAATGTGGGGAAGGAAAGCAAGGGGGAAAGAATCAAGTAAAGCCTACTTCTTGTTGAAACTCTACCAAGTGCCCTCTGCTGGAATCCCCCTTTGGAGACATAGGTTGGGGAGAAACCGTTTTTCCCCAGTGGCCAGTGTCTGGAGTGATCAAGTACAAAACACTTGAAATGTCTGAATTCTAAAAGGAAACATCTGAAGGCATAATCTTGTCTTAGTATGATGTAAGAAGTGAGAATTTGGATATTGTTTTCTCTTTGTTCTGCTTTCTTATTTATTATTATTATTATCAGTATTAGTAGTAGTAGTAGTAGTAGTATTTGTATTTGGTTGCTTGGGTTTTTTTTGAACATGTAGAAAGTTGGACAGTTTAGGGCACCTGGGTGGCTTAGTTGGTTAAGCGACTGTCTTTGGCTCAGGTTATGATCCTGGAGTCCTGGGACTGAGTTCCTTTTCGGTCTCCCTGCTTGGTAGGGAGTCTGCTTCTCTCTCTGACCTTTCCCCTCTCATGCTCTCTCTTTCTCTCTCTCTCTCAAATAAATAAACAAACAAACAAATAAATAAATAAATAAAATCTTTTTTTAAAAAAGAAAGTTGGACAGTTTAGGCAAGATAATCACTCACACCTATAAAAGATCGGTGAGAATTAAAAACTAGCCATAGGAATATAATTTTCTCATCTCTCAAACTTACTCAAGAATTTGGATACCACCAGGATACTCATTGGTTATTCATATTTTTAAACCATTATACATATTTTTACAGAATCATGAGTTTTGATTTAGCCTTCTAAAAAGCAATTAAAGTCTATAATTCATAAATACAAATGTGCTAGAACAGTAGGCTATTTTAAAAACACGAACTTTAACCTTCTATGAAAAAAAGATAGAGTTTTTATCAACTTGTAGACTAGTAGATCTGGAGGAAGGGGAAGATGACATTTTTGAGATAGTCTTGTCCCAGCTCTAGTACTTTATTAATGAGGAAATTAAGACCTAGTCTCTGTCACTGGACTCTTCTGCTGTCATCCAGCCATTTAGAGGTGGGACAGTTGTTCAACTGAAATGTGTATGTTGGTGTTGCACAATCTGCCAATCGTTAGCACTGCCCTTTACCACAGACTTCTAACTTTATATTTGGGACATCTGGGGGGTGGAAGGTCGGGGGAAGAATCAGAATAGCTTATCACCATAAAAAGGACTCCATGTTCTCCAGGGAACTGTCATGATCTGTTTGCCTTGGGTTTTTTAGAGTAATAGACTGGGCACAGTAATCGTGCTTAAGGAAAGAAGTTATTTGGGTCATACATTCCCTGATTATAAGCTAAGAATAGCCCACCTTTTGGGGTGAATGGGTGGCTGAGTCAGCTAAGTGCCTGACTCTTGATCTCAGTTCATGTCTCAATCTCAAGGTCATGAGTCCAGGCCCCAGGTCGAGCTGTATGCTGGGCATGGAACCTACATTAAAGAAAAGAAAAGAAAAGAAAAGAGAAGGGAAGGGAAGGGAAAGGAAGGGAAGGGAAGAAAAGAAAAGAAAAAAGAAAAGAAAAGAAAAGAAAAGAAAAGAAAAGAAAAGAAAAGAAAGAAAAGAAAAGCAAAGCCCACCTTTTTCATACTTAGTATAATTAAAAACCAGTCGTGCTGATGGACAGGGTAAGGCAACGGAAACAAAATATATAGCTCCCTTTCCGATATTGCTCCTATGACTTCCATAACACCCCTCAGATTTGGGGATCTTGTGAGAGGCCATTTTAAGTACTTAATCATTTTATAAAAGTGTTATATTTAAAATTAGGTGCAAGAGGGAAATCAGAGAATTTTCCATCACCCTTTGTTTCACATATGTAAATATTTTAAGTGTGTATGCTTTTTTTTTCATATCTTAAGATTGGGGAATCCTTTGGAGGATGAAGTCTTATTCCAACTTTCCCAACCAACCCTACCGTTTTCCCCACCCTCACTTTTGGATTTGAGATATTTATATGGGATTGCATGTACAGAAAAAGAATCCTTTTTTCCTGGTACCCAGTGACATCTAGGTTTTCTGTGACTCCAATAAAGAACACATCTCATTTCGCATCAGGCTGTCTCAACAGGCTGGGGTGCTGACGGGCCACAGAACCCTCCCTTCTCACACTGGAGAACTGGGCATACGACCCAGCAGAAGAATGGACCCAAGGACCTTGCCCATCCAGCAGCTATGCCAGAAGCACCAACTAAATCTAAAAACCACAGATTCAATGAACTAATCCCTCTCCTCGGAGTGCCAAGAAGAAATAATCTTGTCAGCTACCCCTTTGCCATGAGCCCTCATCCAAAGCTCAATATGCTTTTGATTTTCCTAGAGTCTTCAAAAAAGAAATGTTATTTCAAGGCCACTCCCTGCTTTCCACATTCTTGACAGAGGTATGTTTTTCATACTCTCCACAACACGTTACTGATGAGACAGTGTTTGTGTTTAATTTCTGTTTGGTATTTTGGTTGGTCTCATCGATGTTTTTATAATTAATTGAACATACAGATCCAGATTGGCAGTAGAGGGCATTGTGGGTAGTTATGTCCCAGGAACTGTTTTCCTGATGAAAAAAATGTAAGATTCTTCTTCCTGGTCTTTTCTAGTCACCCAAGAATTACAGCAGCAGCAAAGATATTAAATTCCATCTTGTGAAATAACACCAGAAACTATTTAGCGACATTCCCCTTTCAACAGTGCTAAACAAGACTTGTGCTTTGTCATAGACTTTATTCCCCAATCCTATGAGCAGGATCACAGCTTAGACAACATGTTCTCAAGCAGATGGGCTCTACCAAGTGTTTTTCTGTCTTATCATTTTCACTTTCCTCTGTTTTCATTTCACTATCCTGGCACACAAAAATTGGGTTGTCAGCTGATTTATCCCCAGGACAACGGGGCACATCTTCTGTCTCCCGCACAACGGTGTCATTCGTCTGTGCTCAACAACGGCCAAGGACAGAAGAAAGTTTCTCATTAGGAAACTGCCTTGGGAGTGAGGCAGAGCTTTACTGGTTAAAGGATATGTAAGTGTGAAAACTGCAGCTCAGTGCGACTACGCGTGCATATTCTCTTCAGACTGTTCTGAGAGTTACTGATGTTGTGCCCACAAAACAAAACTGGGGATTTAATTCAGGGCACTCTTCTCAGTGAAAAGGCTACTTATTGGGAGAGTGGTTCTGACTGACTTTGAGGTTTAATGTGAAGAGAAGGCCTGCAGGGACAGGGCGAAGACGGCCCTGAAGGTGGGCCACCCATGTCATTCAGCTCAATGGGGAGCTGACCCACTGGCTTATTGACCCCTGACCTCTGGGCCGAGACTTCCAGAACATCCCTCAGTGTGGCGGTCATGGTGGCGGCTTTTGTTTACCTTCAAGTAGGATATTTCGAGACCCTATTGATAAGTAATGCTGGTTTGTATGGAAACTTTTCAAGTTGAAATCCTCAGTGGGTTTTTGGCTCCTTCTAGAAATCTGAGCTAAAAGCAAGGCCTCTGCTCTCTGCCACTTGGGTTTAATAACAAAACACAAAGCAACCATATAAACAGACCCTTTTTATCGACTATAGGCCCCAACTTCTCCCTTCTTGAAACATGAGTCACTGGGGCCTAGAACTTATACCATAAGCCGAAACCAGATACCCTTAGAATCAGAAGTATCTCCAACACTAATTGGATTAAAAATCATGAAGCATACTCTCAGACTGGAGCATTCAAATCAAATTAGCCACCATCTTATTTTTTAAAAATAAAGAATTAGTGCCTTATGTGTACATTATCATCACAGGTTAATAAGGGAGGTAGCGTGACTGGAGCCTCTCACGTTACCGGAACTCGGATACCACAAAATGCTCTCTCTCTTTTTTTTTTTTTTCAGGCAAAACAGAGCTAGAATCTTAAAGTGCCACCATTTAATTCCCCACTGAGGTAATATGAAAGGAACTCCTCACTTTACAAATGAGAAAGGGGAGGCCCAAAGAGGCGATGACAAGCTGAAGACCTCACAAAGGGCCCAGGGGCAGCCCATATGGGTGTCCTCACTGCCCAGTGTTTCCCCTCAGATAGAGGGAAGTGCGGTGGTCACGCCACACATCACACACTCTGGGCACCGGCCTGGGTCAGCCAGAGTTCTGTGATCATCCTGGCCTCATCCCATCATATGTGCCTCTTTAGTGCATCAGCTGATAAAAGAGAAAAGAGAAGCAAAGGCACCAAGCAGAGGATTTCTGCTTCCAGTTAGAATATCGAAGAATGGGAAAGACCTCTGTACTTGGGGTAACAGCCAGAGAAACTTGGCAAACATAAAACTGGGATTTTCTGTCGGACTCCTTAAAAGCAGTGGGATGTAAGGAACGCCCCATGAACCGAATTCCAGAGAGCTTCGAGCCCTTCAGAGGTGAGCAGCGTGCTCCCCAGGGGAGGGAGCAGATTCTAGATGAGAAGATGGAAGAGGGCCCCCCCTTTTGGGGAGGATGCAGGGACAAGGAGAGCTCAGCTGAGTCTGACAGGACCATGGGGCTGCTGGGACAGTGGAATCTGGAAGCACCCCAAGAAAATCACCCGGCTGATCATACTCTCTCCATACTACCCATGCTGAGGAGGTGCGGTGGGAGAAGAGCTGGAAAACAGGCCCTGTGGTACCTGGATTCAGAAGCCCAGACAGATTTTAACCCATGAGGAAACACCAGTGTCTGGGATCCCACCATAACCCTTTCTTAGCTCAAATACAGGCAGGTCTATGAAAAGAAATGAAGGTCACCTGAAAGTATAAGTAAGTGAGTAAATATGAAAGACTATTTTTATCAAAAGTTGCTTAAAGGGTGATTGTTAAAGCCAAGATAATAGCAGTGTGCTATGGGGCTTCTGATATATTTAAAAGTAAAGCACAGGGCATCACAGCATGAAAGATGGGGGCATAAATGTGAATGTACTCTTAAAATCTCACCCTTGAAGTGGTGTAACATTAATTCAGTGTATATTATATTAAGGATGCAAATTATAGTCTTTATGCAATGGGTTTTTTTTTTTAAAAAGAACAAATAGGCTAATGTCTCTATCTCTGAAAAGTGAAGAGATGTGCAGCCCAGATGAGCCTTCAGCATGCCGACACTCGTTCCCCAGGTCTGCAAGAGCTGGCTACCAGCTTCTTGCTGAATTTCTTGGTAGAATTGCATTTGGCCCTGGAAAGCAGCCTTGCTCAAGGTTACATCCCTTTCCTGGGAGCAGCCTACACCTTAGAGGTCCAGTCACCATGCCTCCGTTGGAAAGAGTCCAGCTCCAGAGCTCCTGGTCAGATTGGCTAAGATCTTCCTTCCAGTTGGACCACAGTTTAGCTTCTCCCTCGGCCTGCTCCCTCCTCCCCTACATTTTCCAGGCGTTGGTCCAGAGACCGCTCCCAGGAAAGCATGGCACACAATGTGTGTGCTGGGGAAACTGACCTACAGAACTGAGCCCAGGAAGACGCCAAAGCTGGGTCTCTCACCAGAGCCTGCAGCGAGGGCCTTGCCACCTGGAGAAGGTGCTGGCCACAATGGTAGGTTCGCTGAAATTTTCACTGCTGATGAGCAAGGACTCCATACTTGGGAGGGGAGTGCCCTGATGGAATGCTCAGGTGTTTAGAATTTGGGGCAAATACTCATTAGAATCACTATTGAATGGAGGTCATTGCTGGAAATGTCCAGTGCATTGGAGAAAGGCAATAACGGTCCAGTGGTGATTAAACATCACTATAAAGCAGAGTGTGAAAAGCAGACAGCATCCTTGGCAGCATATGAGGAGACCTTCCTCTTTTGCAACTGGAGGGCAGAGATGGCTCAGAAGCAAGCCCCAAACTGAGTTAGGGGAGTAGAGGCACCCAAAGGAGCAGGGAAGCCTCAGCGCTGGCACATCTGCCATTCCAGGTCAGGATTTGTGGGGCAGTTGTAGGAAGAGGACAAGTGGGTTGTCATATAAAAATGTGGTAAATCCCAGACCCCCTGGAATTCTCCAGGCCTGGAAGAGGATCCTGCTCTTCTCTTTACAGGCGGTCCACCTTTGCCGGAAAACAAAGATCAGGTCTACTTTGCACAGCAATATGTGCCCACTCTCTCCCACATCTCCCCTGCGCCCCGGTAAATCTCCCCGCCCCCTCCCACCGCTACACCAATAACTAAGGTCCGGTCACAACATAATCCGGCCAGGGAAGGTCAGTGTTGCTGGGGGAGGTCCTGATACAGAACCGGGCTCCCTGGTAGCAGTGAGGGTGACAGAGGTCATCAAATAGCACTTAGCATGAGGTGCAGAAAGTGTAATTGTTGTCATGAGTGCCAAGGTGGGGCATGCGACCCACAGAGAGCCATGGAAAGGGTTAAAGAAAAGTTTGCCTCCCGAGAGGAAAGACAGGCAGCCAATAAGGGTACTTGCACAATCTGTACAGTTGAAATAAATCACGGATGGATGCTCAGGAGGCTGAGGGAACCTCCCGACATAGGGAGCAGTCCCTGTCTGCTTTCTCACTCTTGGAACAGACTCACTGGAGATGAGGCTGGTTCTCCAGTCCTTCCCCCGAGGGACCTACAGCCATCAGCTTGGCTCTCTGGACTCTGCTCTCGTATTCTGAGGATTGCTAGACATAGGTTGTTGCTGCCATTGCTATCTGAGGACCTGAAATATTATTGTGCTTCCCACTAGAGGGGGAATAGGAGGCCCAGATAATAAATAAGGTACTGGCCAAGGCCCAGCTCACACTGGGTTCATTGGGTCTATCAATCCACCCCATAGGTATTTGCCCCATCTCTGAATGTATCATTGCAATTGGCAAGTGGCAACTACCCCTGCACTCACCACACACACACGCTGGTTCTTTGGCCTGTGGGGTTATGGCTGTCATAGTAAGGAAGGCCAAGTGTAAGCCCCTGGAATTTCACCTCCCCACAACCCCTCCCCAACCAGCCAAGACAGTGAACCCAAACAAATGTTTCATCTCAGGGGAAATTGTGGAGAACCAGAAAAACCTAAAGGATTCAGGGGATGGTGGTCCCATCCGATTTTCATGTAACTCACCAGTTTGGCCCCTGCAAAATTCAGATCCTGGAAGGTTAATACGAGCTCAAGGAGCAGTAGCCCCAGTCTCGGCTGTGATGCTAGATGTGGGATTTTCACTAGAGCATATCGTGTGGTTTCACACATAGGGAATGGAGCCATGGATCAGGAGAATGTGTTCTCTTCCATCCTATCAGGAAGGAGAATGAGAGGCAGTCAGTATTCCCATGAGCTAAACCATGATATATATTTATGATCTTGACCCAGTGTTATCTAGCCCTCCCACCCTCGGTCATAATGTGTTCTGAAGGGATCTGGAGCTATCTGGCCATTGCACAGAACACTGTATTCGTCTGGTACATCAATGACATCATGTTAGTCAAACCAGATAAGCAAGAAGTGGATTTTGGAGTCTTTGCTCAGACACAAGAACTTCTGAGGGTGGGAGATAAACCCAGTAAAGATTTAAGGATCAACCACATCAGATCTGATTACATGATGTCATAAGAAACCCTGGGGGTGGGGAAGGGGGAGAGAAGTGGATTAATAGAAAAGAGACCAGATGGAACTTTCCAGGGTGATGGAAATACTCTGTACTTTGATTGGGGGTGTGGATCACATCGGTATATATATCTGTCAATACTCATCACGCTGCACACTTCAGGCTTGGTATTTTGCTGGATATAAATGCTCCATTAAAAAAAGAAGAAACAAAGCCAAAAAAATTAGTGCAGGAGCTCCATATTTGGGGGGAATTTAAGGTAAACCTTTTAACACCTTTCCATTCTTTCCACCCCCAGAGATAACACCTTTTTAATGGAGTGATCAAGGAAGCTGTTTGATAGAAACCTCAAGGCTTGTGGGAGCCTTCCCAAAGGGAAGCACCTCTCTGAATGAGTCTCCAGCATTCACAAGGAACCAAGTGACCTGCTTTCCTGGCCCTACGCTAGCAATGACTTCATTTGAAGAGTGGTTGGCCCAGAGATCACAGGAGAAAGCAGGTGCCTCTCTGACTATGTGCCCCAGGAAAAGTTCAGCAAAGGCAATCACAGACTTTAGATTGAAGATGGCAAGGCTCACCAGGTGCAGAGAGAAGAAGGGTCACAGGTTTGGGCATTGAGATAGCGGTTAAGATCACAAGCATTGAAACCAAAGTGGGTTGTATTCAGATCCCAACTTGGCCACCTCATCACTGGGATTCTTGGTCAGTAAACTCTTCTGAGTCTCCATGTCTTAATCTGTAAAAAGGAACCACTACTAGCTGTTTCTAGAGTTTAAAGCAATAGTAAATGAGCACAGTGCTGGGCACTCCATTCATGGTCATCTCTGGGACCACTGTTTCTATGAGGAGGGTTCCGAGGCAACACAGTGTGTTCTGACAATACCATCTCAGAGGACCCAGTGGGCACACCAGTTTGGGTGGCGGTTCCTGAAGCCAGTGCTGTTACATGGTACTGCTACCATAGAGAGGCCTTCATGAAAAGTGGGAGACGGGAACCCAACAGGAGACACATATAAAAACATCACAGGGACTTCTGGGAAGTGTCATTCTACAGAAAATGTCAAATATGGCTGAAAGTCTACTTTGGTTCTGTTCAGAGCAAAGAGCTCAAGGAAAGTTGAGATCAAATTCTACAGAAGTCTTCCTGACCTTTCTCACATTTATTTCCTTTGCTCACAATAATCTTCATAATGAAGAGGAAAGAAGAGAATAGTTACTTCAAGAGTCAGAACAGGATAAAAATATATGTCAGCCTCAGGGGAATTGAGTTCATTTTGACTGATTCTCTATTGCTTCAATCATGCAGAACTCAGCTTTGCAGCAACTCCTTGTATCTGGGATGTTTTAGAAAATTTAGAAGTTCCCACAAGAGCTAGCCCAGGAGTTCAAAGAGAAATATCGGAGTTGACTTATAAGATGCAGGAGGAAATAGGCTTTTCTCTGGCCCCCTGGCCAAGCTTACCTGTCTGTGCTTTACACCAAAGCTATGTGACCTGCTTCCACATCCCCATGGCACAGGGACCTCAGAGAGACAAACACAGCGGGCTCAGCGAGGGGTGTGGACAGCAGAAAGCAAAGGAGGCAGGAGAGAATCAGCACAGAACCGACATCAGAAATCAAAGGACTGCAGACTAGAGCCATTCGTGGGGAGGCAACGGGCCTGTCTCTGATCCGGGGGGCCTGAGTCCTAGGAGAACTTTTCTAGGCCAACAGCCCTGACATATTCACCACACAGCTGACAACTCAGGCCTTTCTCTTGGGAAGCAATTGCAAATAGATTTGTCCACTGTCCACCACCACCCTTTCCAAACAGATCTAGCAAGTTCTGCATGCAGCTGCCTCACAAAGATAAATTTCACATTATTGCAACAAGCAAAACAATAACACGTACAAAGTCCCTGTGAGAAGTTTTTGTCCAGAAGCAATGTCAGCTGGTTGATTAACATTACAGTTGAAGGCCAGAGACGGAGGCCTGCCCGTTCTCTATGCCTCCAGCAGGGACTTACAAGTGGATGTCATCAGCACTCTGGTAGCCTGAATAATGGCCCCCAGTGATATCCAGGCCCAAATCCCTGAAACCTGTGCTTGTTACTTTTTATGGCAAAAGGGGCTCTGCTGATGTGCCTGGGTGAAGGGCTTGAGCTGGGAAGATTATCCTGGATTACCTGGGTAGACCCGCAGTCAAATCACAAATGTCCTTATAAGACACGTATAAGAGACACATAAAGTTTAGAGAGAGATTAATCTCTAGAGAAGGAAAGAATGATGTGCCAACAGCAGCAGAGAGAGGGATGGAGGAGGGTCAGAACACACTGAGCTGCTGGCTTCGAAGAGGAAGAGCCAAGAGCCAAGTAATACAGGTGACGGCTAGAGGCTGCAAAAGGCAAAGAAGAGATGGTCTCCTGGAGCCCCCTGAAGGACCCACGCCAGCTGAGACCTGCCCTTCAACCCAGTGAGACCGACGTTGGTCTTTGGATTCTAGAGCTGCCAGATGGCCCATGTTGAGCCACAGTACTAAAGCATGTGGTGATTTGTCCAGCACCAGCAGGACACAAATAATGCCACCTACCTCTTCTTTCCTGAGAAAGCTCACGGGAGGGGTGGAAGCATCTCCCCTTCGACTCAGACACCCAGTCGTAAACCAAGTTCTGTGTCTGTTTCCAAAAAATGTTGGGAGGGGACGGGGAGCCCAGTGCTGGATGGATATGTGAAAAAATAATTCATGGCACATAGAGGAACAGATCCTTTATGAGAAACAGAGGGTGGAAACCAGGGTGACATGATCCAGAAGACGTATAAATCAGTTTTTAAAATACAATCACTTCATATGGAGAATAAAGGAGCAACAAAAAAATCTCTTTGGTCTCCAGATCTCTCAGGGGCCCAGATTTTCTACTTCCCTGGTTACTTTTTTTTCTGCCTTTTTCTTTAATAGGTTGATTGAGATATAATTCACATCCACATCATTCCCCTTATTAACGTGCACTGCCGTAGTTTGCAGTATGTTGACAAGATTGTGTGACCGTCCTTACTGCCTAATTCCAGAACATTTTCATTACCGTAAAAAGAAAACTTATATCCATTAACAGTCACTCCTGATCCCTAATCCCCCTCTGTCAACCCCCAGCCCTAGGCACCCACTAATCTACTTTCTGTTCCTATAGATTTCCCTGTACTGGCATTTCATCTAAATGGAATCATAATATATGGCCTTTGCATCTGGCTTCCTTCACTTAACTGATGCGTTCAATGTTCATCCATGTTTATCAGTATCAAGACTGTTTCCTTTTTACAACCGAATAATACCCCATTCTACAAATATACCATGTTTTATTTATTCACTCATCAATTGAAGGACATCTGTGTTGTTTCTACTTTTTGGCTATTATTAATAATGTTGATATGAACAGTCACATACAAGTTTTTTTTGTGGACTTATATTTTCAATTCTCTCGGGTCTGTATCTAGGGATGGAATTGCTGGGTGACATGATAATTTCACATTTAGCTTTTTGAGGAACTGTCAAACTGTTTTACAAAGTTGCCACACCATCTTATCTTCCCATCAGTAGTGGGCAAGAGTTCCGGTTCCTCCACATCCTCACTGATTCTTGTTATTGTCTGTTTTTTTTTCTTTTTTATTATAGCCATATTAATAGGTTCGATGTGGTATCTTTTGACTGGGTCTTGCCTTTCCCTAAGAGGCGTGATCTTGAACATCCTTTCATGGGCTTATTTGTGTATATTCTTTGGAGAAATATCTAGTCAATTTTAAATTGGATTGTTTGTTGTTGAGTTATATGAGTTCCTTATATGTTCTGGATAGAAATTCCTTATCAGATATATAATCTGCAAACATTTCCTCACATTGTATGGGTTTTTGTTTTTTTGGTGTTTTTTGGTTCTTAGTATCCCTAGAAACACAAAAGTTTTTCATTTTGATGAAGCCCAATTTGTCTATTTCACTGTTGTTTTTGCTTGTAGTTTAGGTGTCATAATTAATAAGTCATTGCTTCACCTAAGGTCACGATGATTTACTCATGTTTCCTTCTTAGAGTTTTATAGCTTTAGCTCTTCTATTTTGGCCTGTGATCTATTTTAAGTTAATTTTTATGTATGGTGTGAGGTAGGGGTCTACTTTCATTTGCTTGCACTTGATATATAGTTCTTTCAGTACCATTTGTTGAAAAAACTATTCTTTCCCCATTGACTGGTCTTGGCACCCTTCTATGTTTGAACTCTCAATGTTGTTCCATTGAACTGTCTCTCCCTGTGGCGGTACCACACTGTCTTCATTACTGTAAGTTTGTAGTAAGTTTTGAAATCAGGGAGTTTGAGCCCTCCAACTTTATTCTCCCTTTTCAAGATTGTTTGAGTTACTCTGGGTCCCTTGCATTTCCATATAAATTTTGGAATCAACTTGTCAGTTTAGGGGGAGAAAGGCAGTTGGAGCTTCAATAAAGATTGCATTTAATCCACAGAGCACATTAGACAATATTGTCATTTTAACAATATTGTCTTCCAATCCATGAACAAAGATGTCTTTCTATTCATTTAAAAAATTTAAAAGTTCTTTTAATAATGTTTTATAGTTTTCAGTGTAAATCTTACACTACTTTGGTTAAATTTATTTCTAAGCATTTTTTTCTTTTTGATACTATTATCAATAGAACTGTTTTCTTTTAAAAATATTTTACTTGTTTATTTGCAAGAGAGCACAAGAGAAAGAGAGCATGAGTGGGGAGGGAGGAATAGAGAGAGTGGGAGAAGCAGACTTCCTGCTGAACAGGGAACCCCATACAGGGCTCGAAGCCAGGACCCTGAGATCATGACCTGTGCTGAAAACAGACATTTAACCAACTGAGGCACCCAGGCACCCCTATAGGTGGAATTGTTTTCTAAATTCATTTTTGGATTGTTCATTGTTAGTATATAGAAATACAATTCATTTTGTATATTGATCTTATATTCTGCAACTTTGTTGAACTTATTTATTAGTTTTAATAGTTTTTAAAACTTGGATTTCTTGGAATTTTCTATACATAAAATCCTATCATCTATAAATAAAGGTAGTCTTATGTCTTTCTTTGCAATCAGGATGCCTTTTATTTAATGTTCTTGGGTAATTTCCCTGGATAAACCTCCAGTGCAATGTTGAATATAAGTGGCAAGAACAAATATATTTGTCTCATACCTGATCTTAGGAGGAAAACATTCAGTCTTCACCATTATGATAGACATGAGCTTTTTTATAGATGCTCTGTATCAGGCTTAGGCAGTTCCCTCTTATTCTTAGCTTTTGAGTGTTCTTCAGTTTATTTCCTTAAACAAAACCAAAGTTATACTCAGCTCAGAGTTGTGTGAACTTCTCATTTTGTCAAACATCCTGTATACTCTAAAAGGTGTGGTTGTGTTTGATGCTCATAATGACAACTCGAAGACAAAAAGAGAAATCATTCTATTACATCCCATGCTTTAGGAGATGCAGCTCTATATAGAATACTCTGAAATGTTTCGGTCCAAAACGGTTTAGGTAAAGTGCAAAGTATAACTGCTCAAAAGGCTAATTCCTCGGCCTGACCCATCCCCCCCTGCCCAAACCCCAGTTCCTCTGCCTGACTTTTCCACCTGAGCCTCGAGGTGCCTCTCCCTGCTTATTCTCAGTCATCAGTTGAAAGCAACATATTCATTCTATAATCTTTCTAAGTAAATGCTTACATCACAAGCCTACTCCTGGTTTCCTCCTAAACTCTAGTTCATCTTCCTTTCCCCATTTCTATGGGTCTCCCTCCACTATCCTCTTATTTCCCTGTTTTTCAATTCCAGTGGAAGACAACACCTGGTCCTCACAGTGCACAAAAAGGATCAAAAGGTCTTCCCACTGTTGCAGGGGCTTTGTTCGAAGCTGCAGTGATGAACCCACTCTGTGTCCCTGCTGGACTAAAGGCTTCCCCATGGGGGTATCTGGGAACCTACTGGACTACACGGAAGTAGGACTCTGTCCTCAGGCCACTCCTGAGGATATGTTCCAGTGTGGCACCTGAAGGGGCTGAGTCTTTGCTGGGCTCCTGGGTTTCTGGGCCGCGTCACCCTCTTTCTCAGTGTGGCTGAATCGGCCACGGCCGATGCCAGGGACTCCCAATTCACTACTCAGCCCACCAGACATCCAGCCCAGAAACTCTGAATACATGTCCCTGGGTTTCCTGTATCCTGATTCTTTGGATGATTAATTGTCTCTAGAAGTCTGAATAATTCAGTCGCCTTAAGCCCCCAGGCATGGATTTGTGCATGAAGCAACCAGCTTCACCTCAGAAGCCTCTGGGAACCCTTGACTGAAGTAGGTGTGTCTCTCCTAAATCACCCCCCAGAGCTCTCAGGGCACAAGGGGGCTCCCTGGAGACCAGTGATGATTCTTCCTCACCTTAATCTCTTTATTGTAGACTTTTGTTCCTGAACAGGCTCCTGCAAGTAGGACAAGCAAAGATGTCATTATGTTTAGTCTCCATGGAGGCTATTTTCTCTGAGCACCAATACACCCCTCTTCTGATCAGAACTTCCAATCTCCTTTGAATAACAACTAATCTCCTTCTCTCTGAACATGTGACTCAGACGAGTCGGTTAGCATAATTTCAGTCTCTGGCAACACTGAGTGCTTCAGGGACTGGCTCATACCCTGAGTTTGTCCTATCAGAATAAATCAGCTACTTATTCAGAAGCATGAGATGTGTTCTTTTCTTCCACAGCCTTTACCTGGAAGGACTTTCGGCTCTGAAGCTGCTGGCCACCATCTTGGTCTGCCACATGTAGTCCAAGAATAAAGTCCATCTGGAGGAAGGAGAATAGAGCTAAAGATAAAGGTATCATTTGACATTTTATGAGTTCCTGGATCAAGCGATGCCTAAACACAATAGAGCCCCTGAACTTTTAAATTACATGAATAGATAAATTCTTTTGGCCTGAGCCAATTTGGATTAGATTTTCTATCTTTTGCATCCAAAAGATGCCTATAGGACACAATCACCATGCCTATGGACATATGTAAGGCTCAGGCCCTGCTCCCCTCCTCCTCCCTGTGGCAGGCCAGGCTTCCTTCTCCATGATCTAAATCTTCCCCATCTTTTGGAGTATCGCTCCAATGTTACTTGGAGCACCATCTGATTTCCCCTGTCCTTACAAACTGTCTCCTTCTTGTGACATAGTAAGATATATATATTTGGCCTTTGCTCCCAGTTCCCAACATAGAGCTCTTTAAACCTTTGTAAACTCCTGAGGGATAGGGATGCTAGGGCATCTGTTGCTCTAATATTTGGTCTTTGATCCTAGTTCCTCACACAGAGGTCTTAAATTCCTTAGAATTTCCTGAGTGATAGGAGCATCTTTTGTTCTAATGAGATGACTCTTAGTGGGATCTAGGTATCTTTGAGATGGGAGTTGATCACCAGAAAGACTAAGCCATATTTAGATGCTTGAAATTCTCAGCCCCACTAACCAGTAGGCCTCCAGGGAGAGGACAGGGGCTAGAGATTGAAGTAATAATTGAACATGCCTCCATAAAAAAAATCCCTAAACTATGGGCTTCAGAGAATTTCCACATTGGTGGACACATCCACATGCTGGGAAAATGGCACACACCAACTCCACAGGGACAGAAACTCCCATGCTTGGAAACTTCCAGACCTTGTCCTGTATATTGCTTTATCTGGCTGTTCATCTATATCCTTCATTATATCCTTTCTAATAAACTGGTAATTTGTCACAGCGAATTACTGAACCTGAGGAAGAGGTCATGGGAACACTGATGTACAGTCAATTAAAAACCCAGATGACAGCTTGGGGTTTGGGACCAGCATCCAAAGCGGGGGCAGTCTCGTGGGACTGATCCTGAACATGCAGGGTCTGCACTAACTCTGGGCAGGCAGGGTCAGAACTGAATTTAGAACCCTCAGCTAGTGCCCGCATAACTGGAGAATTGGCTCACGTGGGGGAAAAGCCCACATGTTTGATGTCAGAAGTATCGTGAGGTTTCCCTTCACTCCTCCAAATGGCTGGGATTATAACCTGGAGCTCTGAATCAAGCCCATCCTTCAAAGGGGTCCTCAGAGACCTCTTAGAAGTCTTCTCGTCCTCAAACCTTATGACCCCTCTTTAAGCGTAGGAACCACGGCGAGTCTATCTTGGATCTGCACCCTACCCCACCCCCAGTAGGTCGTTAGGATTAGTTCTGAGGAGCCGTGGGCTTTACAAATCAGGAATCACACCATCTTGTACCTGAAGGTCACCACAGGAAGGGACAGGGGTTGGGTAATGAGCAGGATTTCTGCATTTTATTTCTGTATCATTATTCGAGCCTTTAAATAACAACTATTTATTTAAGAACATTTATTTTGCAAAGAAAGTCCTCAGTGAGAATAACTGAGGAGGGGTGGTGAATTGACTAACCCTTCTGCACAGCTTTCGCAATCTCCTGGAGCCCATGTCTTCCATGGGAACCCCTCACTTTGTACTTCAAGCACAGACCCAAGCACCCATCCAGGGCCTTGACTCTGTGTGGGAAGAACTGTGCACTGAGACGCAGGCACAGGCATATGGCTTCGTGAGCACTTTATCCCCCAGAAAATCCCCCACCCCAGCATCCTGGGTGCTGCCCAGACTCTTCAAATACAAGGGCAAATAAAATAAATAAAAGTAAATATTGTACTCCCAAGCAATAGAATGCCTAGCAACCAAGAACAAAGGTGTGCTGAAGGAAGAGTGTTGACTTTCTCAGGTCCTTGTGTGCAAACTGCAGTAAAAGTCTTTTCAGTGTGAATAATGCATTTTGAGGGTTAAATTACAGAAGGTGTATGGGACACTAAGGCCAACAGTCACCAAGAGAGATGCGTGTAGGCCCCACCCTGGAGGAGAGGTCAGGGGTCACCTTGGCCTGCCTGGCATTGGCCGGGGGGGGGGGGGTGGCTGGGGGGAGGTCTCCCTGGTCGTTTGGGGACTGGGACACTGGGACCAATGTCCTTGCATGCTGGTGGTACAATACAGTGCCACACACAATGCAAAAGAAAATACTAAGTCACCGACTAAATGTAAGAGCTCTGACGCTTTTTCTCATGACCCTTTCAGTGCTTTGTTAGAAATAATGACTATAAAGCACATTACCTAGTTCTTATTAAATTGCTATGATATGAAACTGATTTAACATACTCCCTGATGGTCTCAAGAGGGTCTTTTTCATTTGGTCTCTGTCCTCATGTTTTAATGCCCCTTTTTCATCAGGACCCTAGGCACATGTGTGGATTGGCTTTTGGAAATCTAGGATTATTTAGGATATACTGAAAGCAGAGGAGAGACAAGAAAAAAGGAAAAACCGGTGGTGGTATTTTTATAGGATCCATGAGAAATCTTGCTGGCCATTAAGTTTTGCCCGTATGGGACCCCCAGCTGGACGGGATGGGATGAAACAGCCCCACCAAGAAAGCAGACATTTCCCTAGTGTCTAATGACTCTGGACAACTTCTAAAGCTTTAAGGTGGGAGGTAGAGAAAAGCGTGTTGTCATTGTCTGTTACCACGGCAACTCTAGCCAGGACTTGGCATTGCTAAGATTTTTCCAACAGATTTTGAAGACTGCTAACCCTAGGTCAGTGTGAACGGGAATGTGGATTTACAAGTATACAGCTGCTCCCTGGCATAGCTTCCCCAGAGAAAAAGAAAGGGGGATCTCCAGGGCCAAAGCCAGTAAAAAATTTGAAGGAAAGTAGAAGGACCACTGACAGCTCACTCTACTCAACAGGGTTCCCCCTGCCATGGCAGGCGCGGGAGACATCTCACTCCCGAGAGCTCACAGGTCTAAGAAAAAGAGTGCAAAGCATTCATACTTTATGACCTGCAACCCCACCTCTAGAAATTTCTTCTAAGAAAAAGCCAAAGTTTGCACAAAGATTTATTTTGTTTGAGGACATCCCTCAAAGCATTATTTATAGCAATAAAAAGGGTGGGGAGGATTACCTTCAGGTTCAACAATATAAGATTGGTTTAATAAATTATAGCTCAGTCCTGCAAGGCAACACGAAACATCCATTCCAAACATGTTGTGGAAAAATAGGCAATGATGTGGGAACTTTACAGATGGCCACAAAACATTAAGTGGAGAAAAAGGAGGGGTTGTGATGTTGGTAGGATGTGTCAATCGCATGTTTAAAAAATGAAAGGAAAAAAAGAAGGGAGGGAATAAGAAGTCTGTACTTTGAAATGTTTTTCAGAATACACACATTTATAGTTTTGTCAGCAAGAGATTTGATTTTTGCCTTTTCCCCCCAAATTTCTTACAACGAGTTTCCATCCATTTATAGTTCTTTTTTTTTTTAAAGATTTTATTTATTTGACAGAGGAAACACAGCGAGAGAGGGAACACAAGCAGGGGGAGTAAGAGAGAGAGAAGCAGGCTTCCCGCCGAGCAGGGAGTCCGATGTGGGACTCGATCCCGGGTCTCTGGGATCATGACCTGAGCCGAAGGCAGTCGCTCAACCAACTGAGCCACCCAGGTGCCCCCATCCATTTATAGTTCTAACATTTTATAATAATAGTAGTAAATATAACAGAGGGGCAGAGGAAAGGGAGAAGAATGGTATGGGGCAGGGAGGAGAAGTTGAGTCTCTCAGAAGAAACTACGAGAAGGGAAGAAAAAGAAAGGGATGGATTAGGGCTGATGGGACCAGAAAGCCCTCTTACAAGATTCATGAAAGGTTAAAAATAATTCTCGTACAAGAGAAGAAAAGGAGACGAAATGAGGATTTAGAAGGTCTAAGTAATTACGTAAGAAGCTGTTGGCATACACACAGGGACCGAAAAACCTCAAGCCCCAATGTCTTTGGAAAGAGTGTGGCTCCCTTTCTTTATAAGACGCACTTCATAACCAACCTTGACTTTGTAGGTTGTGAAGGATTATAAATAATTCATCATAGTGTAGAAAGAAAATTTGTGTAATTTTACGGAATGCTCATTAATCCATCAGAGCCCGGCCTCGAGTTTCCCGTGAGTTGATTAGTTCACAAGGGCCCAGCTCGGGGCCTCCTGCTCATGATGACAAAGCTGAGAAGCGGGAAATTTCACTCCAGACAGAGAAAGCCTGGCAGTGCCCGATGACAGGTGCTGGCCAGTGAGGGGGAACCTTAAAGGCACACGTTTCTCGGGGGAAAGCTGGGTTGCTGGGGCTGTCGGGGTGGGGACATGGGCCCGGGGGGACCTGCCAGACAGGGAGAGTCTCCCATACCCCATCCAGCAGGCCTAACAGTCCACTCGAAGCCCTGCCCCGTCGCGGGAGGCCTGCAGGCATGGAGAACATGGTGCCCCAAATCTATCACACACCCTAGGTGACGGGATACTCTTGGTTAGAAACACCGGGGATGCTGGTGTTTTTGGAATCTCCGACTGTCTTCTTCTCTCTGACCTTGGGTAACCTGGGCTGCCTAAAAGCATTTCCCCATGTCACGGCTGGGGGGAAATTTGAAAGAACCGTAAGGTCGGGCCTTTCCAGTCACTGGCACGCTATGTGCCCGTCACAGGCCTGCTCCAGCCTGGTGTTCGTGGGGAGAGTACAGGCTGAGTTACTACTCTGTACCCGAGCTTATCCAGGCACTGAAGATAGAGCTGTGAACAAAACAGAGCTTACCTTCCAGGTAATAAACAAGAAAAGTAAGTAAAAATAGAGTGTGCCAGGTAGGCGTAGGGCTAAGAAAAAAGAAGTAGCCAGTAGGAACAGGAAACACAAGACACTGCAATGTAGATAGGTGGCTAGGGAAGGCCCCACCCAGGTGGTATTTGTGTAGAGAAATGAAGGAGATGTGGGAATGAGCCCGGCAAGAATCTGGAGAAACAGAATTCCAAGTACGGAAACAGGAAGTGCAAAGGCCCTGCGGTGATTTGTTCTTCACATAATTTAGGCAGTGTTTCTCAATT
This sequence comes from Spilogale gracilis, assembly GCA_004023965.1. Lineage (NCBI taxonomy): Eukaryota > Metazoa > Chordata > Mammalia > Carnivora > Mephitidae > Spilogale > Spilogale gracilis. Next base: position 28,006 of record PITA01009940.1, read on the forward strand.
TTTTTTTTTAATCACCCTCTTAAGGAGCATTTTTAGAGTTTTAAAAAACCGCTCCTCTAGGGAAATATTAAAGCCACAGAAATATAACTACTTAGGTACTGTACGTATACGTACACTTTATAAATAAAAACAGTACCATCTTTTTGCTCACAAGAGCAATTTTTGTGGCCCTGGGGGCAGCATCATCCCTGTAGAAAGTGCAGGATGTAGGCTCAGCAAGGCCTGTGGGTCTGGCGCAGAGGGAGGGGCAGGCCCGGCTCAGGCAGGGCCCTTGACGATCATCAACCTTTTATTCCAAGAGAGCCAGGGAGTCATGGGTGACTTTTAACTGATGAGTGACATGGTCTGACTTACATTCTATTATGACTGCTCTGGTCATTGTGTGAAAATATATGGGAATGAATGACAACAACCATCAGGGTCTTAATAAAGGTCATTGCAGAAAAGGAAAGGGACCTCTCCTTCCTTATTCTTTCCCTCCCTTCTCTCCTTCCTTTCTCCTTCCTTCTCTACTTCCTCTCTCATTCCTCCTGTAAATATCTGCTGAGCACCAGTTCGGAGCAGAGGAACAAGACCGGTCAGAGCCCTGTGCTGAGTGGGAATAAAGGTGTGCACAGGACATTCCTGGAGCATAGAGAAAGGAGCACCCACTCAGTGCAGACCAGAGGAGGGGGACAGCTTCCTAGGGAATGAGTCAGCTGAAGCCAAGTACTGAAGGAGGACTAGGGCTCGGCCAGGAGAACATCCCTGGGGAGAGTAGTTTAGTGTGGCTGAAGCCAGGGGCAAGTCAGGGGCAAAGGCAGGATGTTCTAGTAGCTGTGCTTCATCGTCGGAGGGAGCACAAGGGGGCAGGGAAGTGGCAGAGAGGCTAGACTGGATGCCAGGTGGGGCTAGATCTTAAGGGGTCTGACGCACCACATTTAAGATCTTGGATTTGGTCCTGTAGCTAGGGAGCATGGCAGCGTTCTGAGCCACACGATTTCAGAGCACTTTCACTGGCAACCTCTTATAGGAAGTGGATCTGCGCGAGCATAAACAGAGGTAAGTGGGGGCCAGGATGCACTAAAGAGTTCAGGCAAGAGATGCTAAAGGCCTGGGGCAGGGCTCCCAGAGTTCATGCCCTATCCTCTCTAATCACATTATTCTTCTGACTCGCAGGCCATAAGATAGAGTTAGAAGCAGCCCAGGATCTGGAAAACCCAAATTTCTTCCAGTATGGATCTAACTGGATAGACAATAGACACAGACCATCACTATTGGCCACTCTCTCTCCTTTCCACTGTGGACACTATTTCAAAACTCCCCTGCACATTTTAAGGAATGATAAAGCCACTGAGAGGGAGGTCACAGACAGGACTCTCTTAGGGCCTGGGCAGGAGGGTCAGGTCCATTTCCCCTGGGGATCCCTGAGAAGGGCCCCTTGGCACAGACATGTTTCTCCCTAAGAATGGAATGTTCTGTGTGGCCCAGTCTGAACACCTCCCGGTCTGTCGCCTCTCTGCTCTCCCCTTTCCCATTAACTCAACTACACTAGGGCAGATCTGCAAGGATAGATTAAGAACAGAACAGAGAAGGATCTGCATCCAAAGCGAAGACTGACAGTCCTTCTGGGGCCAGAGCCCATGGGCAAAATGGCTTCTGCTCATCATTTTTCATTGTCTAGCAGCCCTGTTTTCTCCGGTTTCTCAATCCCAGGAGGAGCCAGTAGCAAGAAAGTTTCAATGTCCAAGTTTCCGTGCTGGAGGAAGACAAGGCCTGGTGACAGACCCCTCCCCACCTATTACTTGAGGGAAAGGATGAGAATGCTGACAATCGGCCCTCTCTCCAAAGAGAATGGATGTGAGGCTACCGGAGCCCCAGACGCCTTCTTTCATCACAGCTGATCATGGGTTCTCGAGAAACGGCTCTGCAGAAGCCTAGCTGCCTGGGGAAGTTTCTTAACCCTTGCAATGTGAGGTGTGCCGGGACAGCTCATGCCTGGGTCCACCTGCGCAGCTCTCTTACCCGAACTGAGGTTGTCTCCCCCACGGCAGCGAGGGTAGGTGGCTGGAGGCCACACTTGCTGTTCAGGATGCCAACCGCAGAGGCGAGGGAGAGTGCCTGGATGTCCCCAGATCATTGTGAATGCCCATCTCTTGCCTGATTCCTGTTGCCTTCCCGGGGACTGAAGCTATATAGAGGAAAGACATACAATACTGAGGTCGAAGGGCCAGCTTTGGGGACAGATCAGTCCTGGGTCGTATCTCGGCTCCCACCTAGTATGATGTCATACAGCCTTGCCCTGAACCGCACTCTGCCACATGCTCCTACACAACACTCCCCCTGTACTGTGCCGCACAACCCTGCTATATTACACTCTTGGCTAGCACGGTGCCCGGCGCTAAGTAAGGACAGAACAAAGGGTAGCTACTACTGACGTACTAAGCCCACCCCACCGGTCCATGTGGCAAACCTCCCTCACGCCGCTCTCTCTGACCTCCTGGCTCCATTCAGACCCTCATCTTCTGTCCTCTCACTGGGTCTTACACAAAACCCCACCGTAGCCATGTTGCCATGGGTTTGGATTGCGTGCTAGCTCCTTGATGGTCGGCACTGCATGAAGCCTTTTGTCGCCAGTGCCGATCACAGAGCCCGGCCGGGAGGCACCCTCCATAACGCTGGAAGAAGGAAGAGCGTTGCTCGTGGGCTTCTCCACTCATGGAGGACCTTATCACGTCATCATGGGCCCAGGACCTCCTGCCACCGAGGACTTCCTCATTTCTGTTGGGTATGTCCCCAACCTGACCCATTTGGGCACAAAGGCCCATTAAATCTCACAGTTTACCTCTTTCTGGTTTCAGGGATTGCCCCTTCTTCCCGGTAGAGATTCCTGGCCTGTGAACATGGCCACACTTACCCCTTCATATGTTTACGGTGTGATCCTTACACCTAGGGGGGCTCAGCGGTGGGGCTGATGCTGCCTGATCCCCCTCTCCCCCACTTCTCCGCCCTCCCTCCTCCTTCCCTTCCTCCTCCCTGCTGCCCCCTGGCACCCGGCCACACACAGAATCTTAGAGCAGCCATTTCAAGTGATTTCCAAGAACCATCATTGGAAAAAGCCTTGCAACCATCCAGCGGAGGCTGATCTTATGTGAGCTAGCACAAATCCGAAATTAAACTAAGCAAATGGCACTAATCCCATCATCATCATCAGACCTAGCCCATTACAGGAGGCAATTTGGAGGGTGGGAGGCCGAGCTTCTGGCTTGTGTGAGGGAGGCCCCAGAGATCAGGTTGCCACAAGATCAGGTTCACTAGGGCTAAGAATGGGCAGTCACAATTACAGGTGCTGTTGACATATACTTTGCCCCTTGCACTTGACACAGCCCAGAAAGAGCCCAGACGCTCTGCTCCGCAGCCCTTGCGGCGACAGACCCTGGGAGACGAGAAAAGCCACCCCACCCTACAAGAAAGACAGGGCCCATGCAATGTCCTGTTTGGGCACCTCTGCAGGCCAGATGCTCTTGAAAGGGTTTTCTTTCTTTTCCCTTTTCTTCCTTTTTTGTCTTTCCTTTCAAGGAGGAAGTGGAACTCTTCCTCTGCGTCACAAAAGGAAAACAACCCTTTGGTTTTCAGCCTTTTAAAAACAGACATATTTGTACAATCCCCAGGATTGAAACAAATTTCCAGTAGCTTTTACAGGGATGGCCAGGGGATTTGGACCTGGAGAAGTAGCCCTTTTGTCTAGTACAGGAAAAAAACCAATCTTGCTCATTCTGAATGGATGTCACACTGGCCCTCAGCACCTGCTGCAGCACCAAAACCATGGTAGGGATGGCCTCTTCCCCCAGCTGCGGACCTGGGAGAGCCACACCATGGTCTACGAATAATCTGTCAAGTTCCACAGCTGGGGCTTGCCGATTAACGCTGTATCTGGGTGTCTGGGGAGGGCATTTTCTCCTGAACTCCGCAACAATGACCCAAAGGAACAGGTGATGGTTGTGAGCACTGTGCATTAGAGTCTACGAAATCTTCCCACCCCTCCACCTCGGTGCAATAGAGCAGTGATGTTGGTGACACTGGGGACAAAGGGGAGAGGGGCGTCTACGGTCCGGAGCTCTGGACAAGCACACTGAGACGGCAATAGGGAAAGGTGAGGAGCAGTGTGATTTGCTGGATCCAGCCAGGGCTGCGCTCCCCGAGAGCTGGCAGGCTCACAGATTGCAGCCAAAGCTGTAGCCCTCACGTTTTCTGACTTGAGAGATAATGAAGCAGTGAGAGCAGCGGCTGCCAGCATGGCTTCTGCCCCGTGGGGCTCTTGGTGTGCGAGCAGCTGCCCACTGGCTCCCGCTCGGGGTACAAGCAGGGACTGCGGCCCTCCAACAGACCAGCAGCACAGAGGACCAAATCCCCTCCTTCGGGGCCACCAGCATCTCGGTCCCCCGTGCTGTCACTGAGCCTGTCCTCTGCCAGGCTGGCCCAGATGGTCTAGCAGTTGTCGCCAGAGACACGGAGCATAAACAAAGCCTGAAAGTACAGATGGGAGGCTGGCCAGGGTGGCTCCACTTCCTGATCTCATTGCGGGGGAGTCTGAGTGGAAGCCCTGGGAGGCACCTTAACCATTTTCCAGGCCAACGACTTCATTTGTCAGACGGAGAAACGGCCCCTCCCCTTCCAGAGGTTAAGGGACTTGCCAAAAGTCACACACGGAGTCAACTGCAAAGCAAGAAGAGGAGGTGGTGGCTCAGGACAGAGTATGGCTGCATTGCCCTTGGCTTTGGCAAGTCACTAAAGCTCTCAGTTTCCCCATCAAGCCGTGAGCGTGAGGTTAGTGCCTTCCACGGTAGGTTCTCGGGACAAAGGCAAATGCAGGCAAAGCCCACTGCATGGGTCCTAGTAACTGTTGTGAATGTTGTTGGTTTCCATTGTTCTCATGGTTACTGGCAGCTGGAAATAGATCTCAGGGTCTCCTCCACCCAGGACAGGGGCATCGTGTGATGGATACAATCACGTGAACCAGGGTCTGAATTCCGGCTTCGAGTTTTGTGACTTCGGACGAGGTACTTACCCCTTCTGAGCTCTCAGTGTTCTCATCTGTAAAGTGGGAGCAGACAGCACCGTTCCCAGGCTTGCTGGGAAGATCAGCGGCAAGGGGAGGGTGGAGGCCTCGCAGCCATACGCCACAGCTGTTCCCAGCCACCCCACAGCTCCCCCGACTCAGCAGTTAGGACAACTACTTTTAGACTGAAGAATGGTTGAGTTGATGCAGCAAAGGTGCTAAGTGTTAGGCTGAGGTAAATGCCGGCAGGAACAGAGCAGCTGGCTGCTGGTTGGCATGATTTGAAATAAACCATATGTTTAAAATCATGAACCCAGATGTTAGGCCTTGGTGCCTAAGGTTCACACTGTTAGACACAATCCTTTAGGTGTCTCTAATGGTCTTGGGGGCTCAGGAAACCTGCATTAAAATGCAAATCAGTTCCCTTCAAAGGGAAACATATTAAGTTTTCCTCGTTAGTGAATTGCTGAGCTGGGTTTATCTGGGGTAGGCTGGGGTGAGGCAGACAAGGGAGGATTTGAAAGGACAGAGACGGGAAGCATTATCCTTCTACAGGAAGCCAGTTTTCTTTCTACAGAACCTCAGGGGCTGCACACTCTATGTGTGTAACAGGTGGAGTGGGAGCCCGCAGGAGGACTGGGGTCCTGGAGGAGGAAGGCAAGGAGCAGGAGAGCAGGAGCTTTCCACAGCCTTCGAATCCTCTCCTCTGCTCCAAAACAGAGAGGTGTAAATTCCATCTTAGCCCCTGCTGTGTGAGGCTGAGGGACCGAGGAGACCTGGGCTGGGTGGCAAGGCTTAGCGGATTCCTGGGGGACACACACGAAGGCAGTTGTCCCCAGAAACTAACCCTTGAAAAGGAAGGTCTGTTTCTTATGTATGTTGTGTCCCTTAACACTCAGTGTAATGCTGTCTACACGCTGGAGTCCAGATAATGTTTGTACAGGGAACAAAAGCTACAAAGATGAAAATGATGTGCTTTGTGCACAGAAATCAGAAGATTTCATTCCTTGGCATTTACAGCATTCTGCTCTCAACAAAATCATGCTTATTGTCTTTGCACGAGTAGGAAATAGCAGAAGAGACATTTCTCTTCAAGGGGCCAGGGGTTGAATTCTTTTTGTTCTTTAAGGCCATAATTTCAAATTCTTTTACTTAAATTAGGGGGTTGTGCTTTCAAGCAGGAATTATCTTGTGTGTATGCTATCTCCCTGTGCTATGGAGATATTTGCCTATAAGTCCATCATACTTTAAAGATTTTAAAAATTAAAAATCATAGGCATCATGAAACAGACAGGGTTCAGTGACAAAACTGTCTTCCTATCAGGAAAAGCCTCTTCTGAACACCTCTCTGAGGTTTAAAAATTTCTGGTTTTTAGATCTGAGTTATACCACAGCCTTAGTCTGCCCTACAGTCTCCAAATCCCTTATTATTTTGATAATAAGATAATAGTGGCTACCTCTTAGTGAGTCCTTATTGGTCACATACCATTTCATCACTTCTCATGTTAATTTTTCTACACTTTACAATAACTCAGAACCATTATCATCCCCATTTTACAGATTACAAACTGAGGTCTGGATGGGTAATGGATGTCCTCCACATCCCACGGGGCAAGAAACTGACAGAGCCAGGATATGAACCCAGAGCATCCCGGTGATTTGCTGCTCAACCACTTTGCCCGTTTATAAGAGGAAAACCTATGACGCCCTGCCCTCAACATTGTTTTGTCTCTAAAATACTCTTCGAGCAGAGAGAAAAACCTCTGTTAAGAAAAGACCACTAAACACACAGGACCCACCAAAAGCACAGAAAAAGGCAGTCTAGAAAGTCATGGATTGAAATATGGATTTAGTTATAGAATAAACACATTCTGTACTTCCACTTCTCCATGAAATGTACATCAAAAGCCTTCTTTTAAAACTCTCGCAAGACAAAGAAAACGAATCTTTTTAGACACCTCATACACCTGCCTAGTATTCGCCCAATTTCAATTTAGTCACTGAATAATAAGGGTTTTCTAAAAAGACTGTGGGCACAAAGACCAGTATCTCCTTAAAAGACCTTTTTTTTTTTTTTTTTTTTTTTTTAAGATCATTAGATTGAGGAAGTCAGATAAAGTAGCCCTTGTAATGATTTCTGAGTAAGCACTATAGTTCTGACTCCACTGCCCACTAGCTGTGTAACCTCAGGCAAGATGCTTGGCCACTCTGGGCCTCTCCGCTCTTGTCTGTAAAATGAGAGAACACTTAGGGTGGCAAGGTGCAATGAAAGGCAAGGTGTTTGGCTCAGAAGCCCTAGGAAGTGTCCTCCTCCGCGGGGCCTGGTTTGCTGGTCCCTGCAAAGATTTCACATTTGGGGCACACAGGACAGCCAGGGCAATTGTAAAATCCAGTCCTAGCCACCCCAAATGAAATGCCTCTCAGCCCGGGGCACATGGAGCATCCCGGAGCCAGGAGCCACAATGCACCCGAGGGGATGGGCCTCAAGGGGTTGGGCACCAGGGTGAGTCTCCAACTCTGACAGGCCCCCACAGTGTTCAGCCAAAGGATTAGGGGTGGGGAGATTCTCTTCCTATTGTGATTTTTCTAAATCCTCCCCTCTTCTGTGGCTCTATCTGAAGATGATTCACATTCCAGTTGAGGTAGAGCAGGGAAGGGGTGCAGGGGGGACGGGGGGTTGGGTGTGGGGGAGTGAGCCAAACAAAGTCTGTGAGCTTTTGTCCCAAATTGTATGGCTCTTGCAGGACATTCATTTTCAAGATGGGCTTTTGTTCTTTTAGGAGAAGAAAAATCTCTCTTCCCTTTTGCATGTGGCTACGGCAAAAGCTCCAAGTCACAAAGCTGCCAATTTCAACACCTGTGCATGGGCACACTCACACACGTGCGCACACACACGTGCACACGCACACTCACACATGTGCGCACACATGCTCACACACGTGCGCAGGCATACACACACACACACAGAGTGGATCCTAGTCCTGGCTCCCTCTGAAACAATTCATTTTCAGCCTTCACTGTTACTTATGACTCTGTGCACCAATAACCAAATGACACTGAGCCCGGAGTGGCTGTCCCTGTCTCTCTACATGACATGTATGCAGGTTGATGAAATCATTCTGGGCAAGGTTAAGACAAGTCTCTACGGTGCAAAGGTTCTGTTTAAAACAAACACTGCTTGCTCTTGGGACCTGGCAGGGAAGTTAAAAAGAAACCCAAAATGCTCTAGGCTTCTGTCCTAGTTTCTAGGCAACCAGATGCTGGGTGCAGGAAGGGAGAGGGGCTTTCTTCTGGTGCCAGACAGTATTGATAGACAGTGGGCTAACTTTCTGAGCCAAGAAGATGGGGAGGGACAGAGGAAGCCTGCATAAGCCTCATTACCCTAATCAACCATAGAGTCGGCCTGTTGGCAGAGAGCACTGAAAAATGAGCCCATCTGCACAGGCTGAGCTGGGGAGAGATGCTTTTCTATGCTTTACAAAGACTGGGCTTCTATAAGCATGAGGATTCCCGGGAATCTGTCGTCTTGGCAGCTAGAGATGGGTGTGCGGTTCAGGTAAAGAGAGAGCCGGGCAACAGTCTCCTCGGGGAGACCCAGCAACCACTCACCCGGCAGAGGCGGGAGAAGACGGACAACGCTGGCCCTTTCTCTCTACGCTGCAATTCCACAAAGATCCCCAGAGATTGCATGTGCCAATCAGAGTGTTAAGTCAGGATGCTAGGAGGAGGAAGATGGACCGCAAGCCACTACATCCCCTTCACTATTCCTTTGTGTCCACGTCCTTGCCCCGGGGCTCACGGGGCCTACTAGAACCATCAGGGGCTGCTCAGACCCAGGTTCAAATCCACCCTCTGCCTCCTCCAAGCAAGTTTCCTTTCTCTTCTGTCCACAGTGTGGTTGTGAATCAGCATTCAGCACAAAGTATTTCTACTAAAAAAAAGAAATGAGAGTTTTACATCTCTGGTAACACTGTAAAGTCTGTCTAGCCCAAATGGCAAGAATTTCTCTGGTGTGAACGGCGCAGAGATCTGGCGTTTTCCTCGTCCCTGAACTTGCGGTTCCCCTAGTGCCGCCCCGCACATGGGACCTGGGATCCCGCTGCGTTACGAGAAGAGAGGGCGTACCTACAGATGGAATAGCATAAAACTGCATGGCATAGGATCCGACGCCAGCAGTGATGTTCCTGTTCTGTGAAAGAGGAAAGGAAATGGCAGCGAGGGTCCGAGGTCTGCTGAAGGCCAGGCCCGGTTTGCAATGAAGCAGGGGTCTCCATTCCAGCACCTGCGGGAGGGCGGGATGTGCTAAACTGGATTGAAGAAAGAGGTTCCCCAGCTCTGCTCACGATCACAGTGCCTCTCCTGCCCCCACCGCCGTCAGGCCTCCCCACCCACCGGAGTCTTTCCTGGGACCCCCGAAGCGGGAGTCAGATTTCTCCGGCCGCCCGAGCTGTGCACCTGTCTGGAGGGCCCTGCTGCCCCCACTGGGGTTTTGGCATCTCATCCTTGAGCGCCGTCATGTTTTGTGTTCCTGGGTGCCCCTCTCACCTGAATCTACAAAATCAAAACAAAATCTACAAAACAACAAGCAAACAGAACCAGAGAGGAATCAAATCCCTAGGTTTCCATCCTGGCTCCCCTGTTTACTGTGTGGCTTTGAGCCAATTCCTAGAATTACCCAAGGCTCGGTTTTCTCATTCTCCCAGAGCTTCAATAGTCCCGTCTCATTGCTAGAGCATGAGATTGAAATCATAAAGTGGGCCTCAGTGCCGCAGTTGGTGAAGCATCCAACCCTTGTTTTGGTTCAGGTCACGATCTCAGGGTCCTAAGACCAAGCCCCCTGTGGGGCTCTGCACTCAGTGGGGAGTCTCCTTGAAACGCTCTCTCCCTCTGCCGCTCCCCTTCCCTCTCTCTCTTAAATAAATCTTAAAAAAAAAATCAAATGTCAAAACACAGATAAAGTGCCCAGCAGAGAGCACCTTTCTTGTTAGCAAGCATGGAAGTTTCTCTTATAAATTCTTGTTAAGGGTCATTAGAAGACAGCCCGCTGGGCAGTTCCATGCAACACAGTGTGGCCTCCCGTGGTGGGAAGTAGGACAAGAGGCTTTCCCAGGTCTGAGGCAGCAGTGGTGACAACAGCCACCGTTTTCTGGGGAATTCCTGAGTGCATGCTGGCGCTGGCCACTATTTGAAGCACTTCGAGGGTTCACCTCATGTATTCGTCACATTGACCTTGCAAGGTAGACCCTGTTCTTGTCGACCTCATTTTACAAATGAGAAAACTAAGGCCCAGAGAGGCTGGGAAACTTACCCGGGGCCACACAGCCTCCCAACTCAGGCTGCTTTCCCCCAGTCATCTCACTCGCAGGGATACTTGGGGGCTGTTCGGGTCAGATGAAGCCCAAAGCATCTCAGAATGAGCCCGAGTGTGACATCCGCACTCAGGGGGCCTGCAACGCTTCGCGGCCAGGAACATTATTGGCAGGAAGGGGACCCATCCTCCGTGCCTCACAAACACCAGATTGACCGCTTCCAGTTAAAGAAAAATACCAAAACTTGTAACATGCATAAGAGTGCCCAGGGAGAAATGTATTAACCAGCTGTCACCACTGCTTGAGCGTCCCGGGCCTTGTGGGGGATGCACGTGGAGCTCTTTGGCAGTGGGGACCCCACTTGTCAGGTCAACCCCTGGCTTCCACCATGACCCCCCACCTCCCCTGGAGCAGCCCTCCTCGTGTCACTGCTGGGCTGCTTTCCAGTGTCTTGCACCGACTCATTTACCTATTTTCTACCAATTCCCCATGCAAATGGCCCCTTTGGCTCCCTGCAGCCCTCCTAGAACAGGAAGGGGTTTGGATGAGATGGAGGTTTTCTGACAAGAGCTCTGGCCTTTGGAGGGCCTCCCTGGAGTCTGCCAAAGAGAGACAGCAGCGGGGGTGCAGGGGGAGCAGGATTCTGGGTCCCTGACCAAGGTGTAACTGCTTCACATTTTTAGAACTCTGCATGAAATTTTGTTTCCACAAGGGCTTGGCAGTCGAAAACCCTTTAAGTAATTAAATAGTTAAATGCATAAATCCATTAAACCAAACTGCTGAGCAACGTGATTTCTCAGGTCCCCTGTAGCGTGAAAACCCTCTCTGCGCCATCAGCAGAGGGCAGAACAATGGGGACTGCTGAGTGGAAAGGAAGGACCGTGCAGCCCGCACTCTTTTTTGGTACTTGCCAGAGACACGGAGACAGCCGGAAAATGGTTCATGAGGCCCAAAGACGGTGCCAGACAGACCAGAGCTGGGCATGTACCCGAGAGCTCTGCTCTGCTCCTGTGCAATGGCAGAGATGGGGTCTCATGGCCTCGGTGTGCAGCCAGAAGCGGGTGAATCCGACCCTTCAGCGGAGCCCCTCCAACACCCAGACCCTGGTGTCCCTGCTCCTCAGCTCCCAAGTGATCCTGTGTCCCAGGGACAGCAGGCATGTTGTTGTGGCCCCAGAATGACTTCTGTTCGTGGGAAGAAATGTTATGCATTTGTACATACATGCACACACACACACACACACGCACACACACGCACACAGGCTATTCATTTCAGAAAAATCATGGTTTATTCAGATGATGCTTTATGTCTCTTTCTTAACTGGATTCAAATTGGCATAAAACCGTGTGTTCTGTTCTTTCTCCTGGCCTCTCTTAATCTCATTATCTGATCTTCTTTTGAAGATTAAGACACACATCTATCACAGCTGACAAAAATACGGAGGATTAGTGGCAAACAGCTTGGAATGGTATAGAGATAAGCTTCCAGGCTCATAAGGCACTTGGCATCCAAGGCCTTGGGGCACTTGGAAGAGCACATTTGTTCCCTGAAGTCAGTCAGATCCAGCCTGTGTTTTTTACACTATTGGTCTGAAGAAGGCCATGTCCCTTCTGAGGGATGGTCCTTGAGCTCATTCCGTCCTGTTACCTGTTTATATTATTCACAGCACTTATTCTTATCTTATGCCCATTGCTTGTTTATAATCTTTTTTCTCTAGAAGAGGGAAGAGTTTGACAAGCGCGGGGACCTCATCTGTCTCATTCACCGACGTAGCTCCACCTGGAAATAGGGGCGGGCACAGTGCAGGCACTCCACCAATACTTCCCGAGTCGATGAATGGATGGTGCACAGCCTTGTCGTCACAGTTACAAAAGCCTGGGACAACCGTGCAGAGATGTACATCCAAGAGGTCCAGACGGCTACCGCACAAAAATCTCTGAAACTAACTGCCCATACCTGCGCCCACACAGGGGACATGACGGCCGCCCAACTAGATTGCATAGCGTGCATTCGTCTCTGTGCGTGAAAATCTCCCACATGTGATCTGGCACGTGGTAAGAGTCCACCCAAGCGTGCCTGAACCCAAGATGGCTTTTGTCACTCCCTCCTTGCCAGAGAAGAATATGACCGAGACACAGAGGTAGAGTTCAGAGGAAGACCCAAGTGGTACAGCCGGGAGTCACGCCGTAGCTTACGAGGATGAATCTCAGATCACAGCTTTTTCTGTCTCTTCATGTCATTTCTCTCTCTCTCTCTCTCTCTCTCTCTCTCTCTCTCTCTCTCATACCCACTCAGTGCATTTCAACACTTTTTAAACATTAAATTTTTAAAAATTAAATAGACATGTCCCCTGAAAATACTCTCCATTTCTCTACTCAGCTGGCACATTCCCATGTAAAGGCTTCAGACAGACAGACAGATGGAAAGAGGGAACAGGGTCATTCCTTTTCTAGAGGGTGAGCTTGGCCCTGAGCCTTTCCTGCCCAGCACAAACGCCTCCGTCTGTGGCTCTTTCCACAACGAGGCAAACACCTGTCAGGTCCTGGGGAACAAACCCTGAGCCAGGGCCCTCCCCCACAGCTCACCCTCTCCTCCTAAGATCCCCACACCCCCATGCGTGGCTGGACCCTCTGGACTGGAGGCAGAACAAGAATCAGACCCACCTGCTCGCCACTCAAGCCTCAGTCAGGGGGCCAAAGATTTCTCCTGCAGGAGAGGAAGATCGGGCAGAGGTTTCTGGGCAGTGCCACACCAGGGTTTCATTTTATCTCGTGATGAGGACAGCCGTGTCCCAAAGGGGAGGTATTGAGTCTCTTTTTTGATAAGCACCATTATGGGTTTGGGGAACGTGGAGAAGACTGAGAATCTAGTTTCTTCCCAGCAGCTTTGCACACCAGGCCCGAGCTAATCTCCTCCCGGGTAACAGACACCAGGAATGGGCCTCTGCTATCCCTGCTATCTTAGGGGACCTCCTGTCACCACGGAGAATGAGAGCAGCCTGAAAAGTCAACAGGACACAGCCAACCAGCTGAGGAGACAGAGCAGTGGACGTCTGCTGGAAGGTGCCAGCATCCCAGGGGGGCAGGGAGACCCCCAGGGCCGAGCGAAGGGTCAAATAGGTGGGGTCCAAGGCCCACTTCTGCCTCCTTCACTGTGACCTCAGAGGTTTGGATCACATGCTTGTGCTCACGGAACTTGCAGGAATGAAAGGCGCGGGCCTGTTGAGAGCCCTTTGGTGAGTTGAAAAAGGAAATGAACACTTGGTCTTAAGAAGGGACAGAATCAGGCATGCACCAGGTCATTGCCCTGGTTCCTGAGCTCCCCACTCCTCACTCCTCTGCCCTGTGGTTTCTACTGGGTCCAACCGCGCAGCCTTCCCTCTCTGACCACCAGTTTTCCTGAGCCTTTAGCCTTTTCTGTCAACTTCTTGTTAAACACAGAGCTAGGTGTGCTCAGGCCAGCCCCGCACCCCCCGCCCCACCTATACCGCCCCCCAGTGCCCTGTGATGATGACGGGCATCACCAGGGGGACCAGGGATGGGAAATACACCTCAGGGCATGGGTTCACACTTTGTGTTTTTACCAAGGCCCACAGGGCAAAATACACAATTTTTTTACATTTTAGGTTGCAAGTCAGCACACACTCATAAACAACTGAAATGTTCCTGAAACACTACACTTACCTTACCTGCACTATACTGTTTCCGCTCCATTTCACTCCACTCTCTTCCCCTCTGCTACTCTAGTTCATCTTTAAATGCACTTGTTACCACCCAGGCATCTATGCCATTAACCGGCTGCCAATTTGAAAAACACTGGTTTGAGGTAGGATTGTCGTGGGAACCTCTCAGACATCGCGGTCCCCAGAAACCAGTCTTCCAACTCCCAGCTGAGGCATCGTCAGGGCCTGTGATAGATGATCAATGTATGTATTTCCAGGGGTTTCACCAGAGGTTTCATACCACTGCAGAGAGTGGTCAGAGCCAGAGCGGCAGGCGGGGCCCCAGGATCACTGGGACGAAGATTCTGATCCCAGGGCAAGAGAGCTTCTGATTAGCCTAGATGGGTTGGAGGCCGCCTCTTAGAGAAGGGAAGACACTTTGATGGACAGTCCTACCAACACTATATCCCTTGGGACAGGTAGAAAAAAAGAGGATGGATTCTGTTACGGACTGTGTGTGTCCCACTAAAATTCATAGGTTGAAATTCTAGCCGCCCCCCCAAAAGGGTGGTATCTGGAGGCGGGGCCTCTGTGAGGTGATTAGGTGACGAGGGTGGAGTCCTCATGAATGGGATGGGTGTCCTTTGAAAGAGACCCCAGAGATCCCTTGTCCCTCCCACCAAGTCAAGACACAGTAAGAGGATGACCATCTCTGAACCAGAAAGCGGACCCTCACCAGACTCTGAAGGTGCCAGTGCTTTGATCAGAAACTTTCCAGCCTCAGGAACACGGCGTGCTGTTTATAAGCCGCCCAGCCTGCGGTATTTCTTTAGAGCGGCCCAAACAGAGGCTGAGCGGGCCGGACTGTCTGGGGAACACCTAGGGGATGGTTGGCTAAGCTCTCCTCCCCCGATGCTTGCGCCCTCCACTGTACTTCCCAGGATGCTCAGTGCAGTGCATACAGCAGGCATCCCCTGCACAGGGACAGCACAGAAACCGGGCCACAGTTGCATTTTGACCCCAGTCTCGGTCATAAACGATCAGGTTTTTGACTCTGTGTTTCGTGGACACAATTGAAGGCAAACTCCCAGAGGTTCAGCATTTCCTGATGACAACAGCGTCTAGAAGATTTTTATTTAACAAACTCTTACTGTGTGCAAACCCATATTTTGAGAGCTTTGCAAGTATTGGCTTACTAGGTTCACATAAAAACCCTATCATGTATCCTTTCATGCCACACACCACCGAGGTGCTGTACCCACATGATCTCTAACATTCTCACCTGTCCTATAAGGGGCAGGGGTTCTTTTGCTCCACAGATGAGATGCTGGGACTCAAAGAGGTTTTATAACTTGTCCCAGGTCCCAGAGTCAGTAGCAGAGATGCACTTTCAACCCTACTAAGGAAGAATGAGTAACACTGGGAGAATCTCCGAAATGGTATTTAATCCTGAAGTTACCAGCTTCTGCGCACTCCAGACAGCCCGGGCTGAAATGCGCCAAGCCCTGGGTGGGGAAAGAAGCGCCCTCCTTACAAACAGAAACAGAGACACAAACTGAAATGACTCACAGAAGTCCCAGAGGTGGGCAGGACGCCAGTAAACACATGAAACCCCCAGCAGCTGGTTGAACATTCCTATGGCTTCATGTGCCCTCATTCTGTTAAAATGTAGTGACAAGGAAATTCATCGCTGCTTATACATTTTTTCCCCCAATAAGAGGAAGAACGCTCTATTTGCTCATCGAGACTTTTGTTCAAATGCCAAGCTCTGTTTTAATTCTCTAGTAGCAAGTACTACAATCAGCTACGCTTAAAACAATGACCCCAAATTCCTTCCCCGCCTTCACTGTGGTGACAGTGTTGTTACAGCTGAGTAAAATACTTTCTTACTTTGTGTGGCTAACCAGTATTTTCTGAGCTAAATATGTTTCTCTAGGTTGTCCCAGGTAGGTTCTGGGATGGAAACTCTTGCTCCGGACTTGGAAGAAAGATCTCTGGGGTCATTTTAAAAGAACAAATATCCAAGTGTATATTTCTTAATAAAAATAAAGAGACTCGGTCTGTGGGTTTAGAACCGCTCTGTTTAGCTATTGGATCCAAATATGTTTTCACAATCGTGGATTTCTATTTTGTGAGTATAGTGCCCAAGATTCTGATAGGTTTGAGCAGAAAGAAAGGCATGATATTGGGATTGTATGCAATAATTACTTCCCCATAAATGGCAAGCTTAAACATGCTCTCCTTCCTGAATTTCATTCAGTTGAATGGGAACATAAATGTAATTAGTTGGAAAGTGTATCAGTTATTCCTTGCCACATAACAAGCCATCCCAAAATATGGTTCCTTAAAACCACAACTGATTGTTTCTCATGGCTCTGTAGGTTGACTGTGTGGTCAAGCTAAGACGGCCTGACTCACATGTCTAAGGCCTGGGTGCTGATGGTTGACTGTGCCTCTCTCTCATGAGATCTCCTGTCACTTGGGGCTGGGCCTTTCTGCTGTGGAGCAGTAGTGTGCCAAGAGGGCCAAGGCAGATGCTGTGAGGTCACTGAGACCCCTTAATGTCACCTCTGGCATAACCTATTGGCCAATGGCAGTCACAAGGCCAGCCTCAATATCAGGGGTGATGGGATAGATACCATACACGAGGGATTGGAAAATTATTTTCACTGGACCCACACAAAAAAATGCATTCACCCCTGCCGAGGGGCCTGACGCATGACACTGTCAGTTTTGGTATCAAAGTCCAGGGTCTTGACCATCTCAAGCAAATACAGCTGAGCCCCCCCGGATGCAGGTCTTCAGGTGCTGTCTTTCAGAAGCAGCTCCTCTGGAACTGGGAGTGTCAACTAAGGGGACTTACTATCTGACCCGAGTTGGAAACAGACTTGGAAAATTGTGTCACCACAGCAGATATTTCCATGCAAAAGTAGAAGAATGGGAAGCACATGGCAATTGCTGATCGATGACATTCTGACATCCAGTCAGGCACAAAATTCCAATTTGCAATCAAGCAGTATTCCGTTAGGGCCCACTCCTCCCTTGGAGTGGGTCTCAGTCAGTGAAGGCGGCTGTGACGGAATACCATAGGCTTCGGGGGGGGGGGCGGCTAAAACAGCAAACACTGATTCACACCCTCACGGTTCTGGAGGCTGGAAGTCCAAGGTCAAGCCACCTGCAGATTCTGTGTCTGATGAGGACCCTCTCGTGATTGAAAATGGCTTTCTTCTGTTATATAACATTCTTACATGACAGAGAGAGAAGGACAGCAAGCTCTAGTCTCTCCATCCCTTTATGAGGTCCCCAATCTCATCATGGAGGCTCCATCGCCATGACCTCACAGAAACCCAATTACCTCCCAAAGTCAAACACTCCCTCACTGAGGATTAGAGCTTCCAGGTAGGGATTTTGGAAGGATCCAAACACCCAGTCCATAGTAAATCTGCTCCATAAACTATTCTTCTTCTTCTTGGCTCTTGGCTCTTCTCCCAGGGTCTTGGCTCTGCCTTCTGAGTACTCCTTCCTTCTCCATATGAAATGGCACACACTTGCAGTTGAATATTTGGGTTTTTTTTTTTCCTGCCTGCTTCCTTCCTTTAGAAAGTTGGTAACCCAGAGGCTATTTTCATTTTCAACCGTGTTTGCCCATTTAGGTATAAGCTGGGGCTGTTTTCACCAATACAGTGTCTTTAAAACTTTGTCAATTTCCCTTCATTCTGACGGGGTCAAATCTATGCCTCGAAATCACATAAATACATCTATTTTCTCCCTCTTCCTCCTCCTCTTCCTCCTTCAAGAAAGAGAGAGAGAAGGAGCAGGGGTGGGGGTAGCAGTGTGAGAGGAAGAGAGAAAATCTTAAGGAGGATCTGCACTCAAAGCAGAGCCTGACATGGGGCTCAATTTCATGACCTTGAGATCATGACCTGAGTCAAAAATCAAGAGTTGAATGGTTAGCCGACTGAGTGACCCAGGCGCACCACATCTATTATTGTTTTCTGAGACTGGTATCTCTGACTGTAGACTTGCTGTGGGTTGCTCTCTTAAGATCCTTAGAAGCCTTTGTCTAGCGGAGAGGTTCCTTTAGGCATAAGCTTAAAACTTTCCGAGGTCCTAATAAGGGACCTCAGGACCACAACCTTGATGGATTTGGGCGCTGTGCCTTGTTTCAGTTGGAGAAGGTCTTATTGGCTGGGGTGGGGAGTGTGTGCTGGAAATAAGAGACAGCATTGTTTTCTGATCAAGCCTGTCCCAGGCCTTGTACATTTCCTCTATATTCTGCTACTAGACTTAGTGGTTTTTTGTTTGTTTATTTGCTTGTTTGTTTTACGTTATTTTATTTTTCCTGTGTTCCAAGATTCATTGTTTAGATTTAGTGGTTCTTTAGCTCATCTCTCTCTTTATGTACACTATTACATGCAGCGAGGAAAAGACACTTGATGCTCTCGATATTCTGTCTAGATCTATGAACAAGTAATTTTTCTATCTTCCAAGTTTCCTTCGATAAAAGTTAGGACTATTTGGGACTATTGTTCCACCGTTACATAGCCTGGGTTTCTTTTTTCTCCAGCTGCCAATGGACATTTCTACCCCTTCTTTCCAGCCCTTGCTGATGGCATCCTTCTCGTCTCCTGCCTGCCTCCTCATCCATAGCCAGTCATTAACTTAGGTTTTGTTACGCTAGCACCTCACTTTTAGATACCAACTGTGATGGTTAATTTTATGGGTAAACTTGGCTGAGCAATGGGGTGCCCAGATATTTAGCCAAACATACTCTGGGTGTGTCTGTGAGGGAGTTTTAGATGGTGGATTGATAGACCGAGGAAAGCAGATTGCCCCCTCTATTCAAGTAGACCTCATCAGTCACTGAAGGTCTGGATCGGACAAAAAGCCTGGCCCTCTCAAGAGTAGGAGGATTCCTCCTGCCTAGCTGTGAGCTGGGACATGAGTCTTTTCCAGTCTTTAGATTTGAACTGAAAAACAGGTTTGTTCTTCCTGGATTTTGAGACTCCTGATTTGGGGACCAGAACTTACGCTATTGGCTCCGCTGGTTCTCAAGCTGTCAGGCTCAGATTAGAACTACATCGTCAGCAATCCTGGGTCCCCAGCTTGCTGACTGTAGTTCTTAGTATTCCTCAGGCTCTGTGATCATGTAAGCCAACTCCCACTGCTTACGTTTCTCTAGCCAACACTGACTAATACACTAAATCTGTATGTTTTTTATTGTTGCATTTCAAAACACCCCCAGAACTTAGCGGTTTAAAACATGGGTAGGCAAACTTCTGCAGAGCAAGACAGTACCTAGTTTAGGCTTTGTGGGCTTTATGGTCCCTGTTGCAACTGCTCCACTCTGCTGTTGAACACAAGAGCAGCCATTGACAATAAGTAATGTATGAGTGTGGTGGTGTGTCAATAAATCTTTATTGACACGAACAAGTACCTGCTTATGTATGGCCTGCAAACCCCAACTTAGAACCATACTTTATTGTTCTTATGACTCTGCGGGTTGACTGAGATGTTCTTATGACTCTGCTAGTCTTGTTGGGCCCACATTTCACTGCAGGCAACTTCAGTCAGCCAGTGGCTTAGCTGGGCCTGGAGAGACAAAGGGGACCCCACTCCCATATCCCAGAGCCTTGGTGCTAGCTTCAGCTTGGCCTTTCTTTTGGCCTGGTCTCTCAACTTTCAAAAATCTCATCTGGGTGTTCTTATGCAGTGGCTGGATTCTAAGAAGGAAAAGACAGAAGCTACAAGGTCTCTTGAGGCTTAGACCCCAGAACTTATACAACTTTTACCACATTTTATTGGCCAAATAAACCACAGTCTGGGTCAGGTTCTAAGGGTGGGGAAGTAGACTCTGCCTCTAGACTCTAGAGGGGGCTGCTCAATATCGTCATTATTTTTCAACCTGTCCCAGAGATGGCCAGGATACCTTAGCTTTCACATCTCTACCAGTAGAAAGAAATCCACTAGGGTCTGTAAGCAGCGTAGGCCCCTTGTTACCACCATGAGTCCATGGAGGCCAATTCATCTGTTATGAAACTAAACTCCCTTTCCAACCCTGTCTATGTATTTTCTGATAGCTTTTCTTAGAATCTTAGTCCACTTATGAAGATAGCCCAAGGTCAGAAGGCATCTTCATTGGACCCTGAAAAATGAAAAGGAAAAGGCTCTGGGAGTCAGCTGTGTCTGTCCAGAAGGGGAAGAGGGCTCTTCCCCAGGCTGGTTCTTCCTCCTGTCCTCCTGCTCAATCAAAATTGCAGGCAACTGAGGATGCAGTCCCATCATCTTCCCCTGTCCTCATCACCTTCACCTGGGTTCATGTGTGCTACTCAACCCTAGGGAGCTTTTAGATTTTCAGCTAGGTCATGAGCACTTCCTGTAGGTGGGTTTCAAACTCTCAGCCTTCCCTTGGAAAGTTCTCTGAGTGTTTTCACTTCTCCATTTCTCTCTAAATTTGAAATCAGAGCAATCATTTTTTTTTAACAAAAAATTAAAATTCTTCACTGATTCTGGTCCTCAGATACTTCCTGTGGGATATTGATCTTGTTATTTTTAAATAAAATGTTTTTGGGTCCATCTGCTAACAGATGCATATTTAGCTGGAGGAAGTCTTTGATGCATAAGCCAGAAGACGAAACATTAACTGATATTGTCTAAAACATATTTTTATCTTTAAAATAAAATTCCATATAAAAATATAGATGAACTAAATTGATATCTCTAGAGGCTAAGAAAGTAGCCTCTAAAAGGTGCCTCCTTCCTCTGTTTAAACTGTCCTTTTCTAAAGCAGCCACTTTGGAAAGTCATCCTTAAAATGCAGGAAAATGAAAACTCTCAAGTCACCAAGCCATTTTTCCACAGAGAATGCAAATGTGGCCGATCATTTGCCTTTTTAAAAGTGTTGGGTTTTTATGACTTTTTGTTCAAAGCTATTTGTCATTGAAAAAGCTGTGCAAAGCCAGATACAGAATTCACTTTCAAAGAGCCTGCAGTGGAATTATTGGCTGGACAGACCAAGAACTCTTGTTCTCTGAGAAGGTTTTAAATCAAAAGCGTTAAGTAGAGTTTAAGCCCCATGTCATTTTAAATTCCAAGCTTTAGATCCATGAAGCATGGATTTTATGATGGAAATGACAACTGACCCTCATCTGTAACAGATACAGAAAACTAACTATGTGGCTTCCTCAGGAATTCTCAGCAAGCTGGGTAGGCACACAAGGTATGGAAGACAGTGAAGGCAGGCATGAAATCAACTGGCCAGCAAGGGGCTCCTGGGGGTTTACCAGCTGTTCCCTTAATGTTCAGCTTGTGCTCCTGTCTGCTTTTTCTCCAAGAAGGGCTTCCTGCCTCCCCAGCCTTTCGGCAAATTCTACTCCCTCTTTTACAGCCGACTTTTCAGCATTTACACAATCATCATGAAATAACTAGCACTTGCCGTTCATCCAGCGGCTACCATCTGCCATGCACTGGGCAACATTTGCTTCCCACGACAACCGTGAAAGCATGGAGGAGTCTTCATCCAATTGTAAAGATCAAGAAACAGAGACTCACGATGTAAGATCACAAAGATCATAAAGAGCAAAGCTGAAATGCAAACCTATATATGTCCTCCCTAGAAACTGAGCTCTGGTCTATTGCAACAGTCTATCTCCCTAATTACCGTGTAAGTTTCTCAAGTGAAGAGACTTGTTACATAAGTCTATGGTATCCTCCAAGGTAACTGGCACAAACATCCCATAAAAGGAATTTATCTTCTAGTAAAAAAAAAAAAAAAATCTATATTTCCTCCTAATTCACCAGTTTACAACATTCACCAGACAAGCTCACATCTTTTGGGAAAATTTTCAGTGCCTAAGTGCAAATTATTTTTCTTTGTTTCCAATTTCAATTTGATGAGCCAAAAACTTTCAAGCTAGCAGGCTATATTTCCGACAAAGCTCCAAGAAGGCTGAAACAATACAGGGGGTGAGGGGCTGGTCTCCATGAGAAAGCAAAGGAATGCACCAAAATGCATCCATCACACAATGCTTTGGATTACCCACGTCTCCTTCGACGCGCCTGCAAGGCTCTGGATTTGAGAGGCATGTCAGCATTAAAGCTTGATAAAGTCATATTCATCTAACAAATTCCACTGTCACCTCATTAGATATGAAAAATAGAATGCTTTAGGACACTTGGAGATAGTTTCGGGAGAAATAACATTATTTTTCTTTTTAAGGGAACTGAAAAATGGCCCTTAATTGCACGGTTCGCAATCACGACGGGCCGCCTGGCCAGTGGGGTCAGGACCGGCAGGCCAGTAGTGTAAACTGTCCTCTATGCTATAAGCATTTCCTCCCCAAAGAGAAACTGTTGTTAAAACCTTAATTGAGAGGTCAGTAGTCTCAGGACAGGCAGGAGATAAGCCACTAGCTATGTGAAGTAATGTCAACTTTGATCACCCGGGCCTTTTGGCATTGAAAGAAAGCCAGTGATGAGCCAGAGGTCCACTAATCTCCTTAGAGATAAGCTGAAGCTGTTTGCCTGGGGTTCAGGGGTCCGGGGCAGAGAGAGGGCTTTTCTCTGTGTGCTGTGGCCAGACTTATGAATGAATCAGTTTCAGCCTGACATCCCTGCCAAGCTCTGTATCCATACTCCCAAATGGGGAGGCAACATGTCCTGAGGGTGCCTATTTCAAGGATGAGTCTAGGGGGGGTTACCGTCACTTTCTCAGGGACTGCTCTGGAAGATGTCCAGTGAATGGCTTCCCCAAAGAAGCCAGGATCAGCAGAAAGCTGGTCAGAACGCTGCAAGAAAGGAAGTGAGGGAGAGAGGGAGGAAAAAAGGTAAGAAGGGAGTAATCAAAGAATTGAGTTATTCTGAGTCTCTGTGTGATGCCAAGTGTATGAAAATAGAAACAATGTTACACTGAAAAGACAGTCAAAAGCAAAAGGCCATTTGGGGTGGGTGGGGGGGGGCGATCTTGAAATGTCCAAACATTTACTTAGGGTTAAAAAATTAGTCAGGACTTACTCCACAACAAAAGACTGATTTAATAAAAATTAGTGGGGATATACCCAAGAAAAGGAATCCATCAGAAGTTCCTAAATGCATTGCCTCCCACTGATTAGGAAATGACCAAAATGATGGAGTCTGGGGATTGGAATCTTCATACACAGGACACACTGAGACCAATGACTGAAGAGGACTTGAGCACTCGGAGGTGAAAAGAGGGCCTGGGCTCTCGTAGGACCTTCTGTGGGACCCTTCTGGCCTTACAATGTTTCCTTAGATGTCATTTCATAAAGCATCAACCAAATGAGGGAGATATTTTGGGTACTTTGTAAACACATGTGCCAAGATGCATAACTTGTGCTTGTAAAACAGAGACCAGCAGGTAGCACCGGTCCGAGGAGACAGGGGGCTCCGGTTCTTGAGTTCAGAAAGAGTCTATTCTATCCACTGAGGGAGCAGAGCCCCTGACCCCATCAGGATGCATGTACCACTTACACTGGCCCCGGGGCCACCCATCCCAGTGAAGAGGGCTTGGTGGGCACGATGCCCCTTTGTAGCATGGAATGATGCTGCTGCTTTCCAAATGTCGAGGGCACCTCTGAGACACCATCTTGCTTTGGCTTTAAGATTCCTCAAAGATGTAGGGTTGGTGGCCACTGCACTTTTGGATTCTCGGAACTGGGGTTCAGATTAAATTAAGATTAAATGATTTGGCTAAGGTTTGGAAAGGTTACTATGTGCTGACAAAGCTTACTATTTAGCTAATAATAGCTCATGAGGGGCAGTAACCAAGTCTGCAGCTGGATCTTTAAACATGAATTCTACGGTGACACCATGCCGTGAAACGCCACAGTTAACTTCCAACTTAAAATTTCACAGTCATTGGGAATGTAGAATAGAAAGGAACTCCAGAAGGCAACTCTCATCCCGCCAAGGAATTCCCCACAGATGGCCATCTGGGCCTAGACCCCCACCGGTAGAGTACTAATACTACGTAGGATGTGACCATCACAGGCGACCAGGCGTCTCCGACAGATGGAGCATGGCTGGTTGCTACGGCAGACGGAAAGAGGATGCGGCAAGTTACCCTCTGGCTCCCTGCTGTGCCGGCCTCATCAAGTCAGAAGGTCACACTCAGCCTCGGAGGGGTTAAGGAAGTGTGAGTCCTACTATATTCCAGAAAAAAAGGAGAGGTAGTGAATGTCCTAAAGACATTCCAGTTCCCCATCTGAACCAAGGGTAAAAGGTTTTCAAAACTGACGACTGATTCGCAACCTTCAAGTCTGCAGGTCACGGATTTGAATTTGCTGCTGTCTTTCTTAAAGCACTTAGCCAAAGGCGTTCGACTAGAGGACTGGTATTATCTTAATGTAGCTCGAGAGAAACAAACCATTATGACACAAGGATTCCTCCTGGAAGCGACATCTTTCAAAATGCACAAGAGACCCAGAGAGGATATTCAGATGGGGACTGTTTCTCCTTCTGGAAGTGCTGGGGTCATAAAATATGATAAATATGGTCCTCCTTTCCCCCAACTAGCCTCTCAATCTCTCAATCAACCCTTCCCACACAGAGAAGAGAGAGAAAGGAAAAAAGGGATGGGATCTGAAAGTAGCTGTAGAGAAGGTTCTTAGAAGTGTAGCTCGGTGCTTAGAACAGAAACGCTCCCTCCTGCCCACCAAAAGCCCCCAAGTCTTCAGTTCTCCAGAAGACACAGAGTTTCCAAATAAACAAAAACAAGCCCTCATGGCTGGTCCCCTTTTTCTGTCTCGAATTCCTGAGCACACTCCTCACGACACACGGAAATATCTCCAAGTATACAGATACTTAATGACAATTTCTAAGCATCCAAAATCCCTGAAAGAGGCCAAAGCTACCCATTTTAATATTATTTATCTCCAAAATATGCATTGCCTCATTATTATCATCCATTGGATATTTTCCCAAAGGGAAAAAATTAATTGCCCACCAGAAATGTTTTGAAATGTTTACATGTGTTTCTTTGTATAAGCACGAAAGCAGGCATGTGGGAGCCTGTTTACAAGTTAGCAAAGTGTTAGTAAACTCTGGTTTGACACTGATAAGGTTCATATGAAAGTAAGTACTGAAACTGTTGCCTAAATAATAAACAGGATCTCTTGGCCTATGCTCTTTCAAGCATGCCTCACTAGATTAAAATATATATATATATTAGAACCAGAAAAAAGTGTAAAATGTACAGGAAACATGGCTGAGTTATTACTGTGTTCAGTGAAATCTTAAGGCAGAAGGGGCTTTTGGGGAGATCCAGGGTTTCACGGGCTGGGATCTCAGTCCAGTCCACCCCGGCTCAGTCTTCCTCATTGGCAACACAGGGATAACATGCTCCTCCTATAGGGTTTCTGCTGTGATTAAATGACACAAAGCTAGAAAGGGCATCTGGAACAGTCCCAGTGTCCAGTAAGCCCTGAACAGGTGGGTTAATGGGAACTGTTATCAAAGGGCACTTGGGTGTTCTTCCACTGCCTGAGAAGAGTCTTTCTGCACCCACACCTCCCCCGAGAGGTGGCTTACAGTTTGGTGCTCAGAAGGGAAGGGTGAAATGCAGAAGGTCCCAAAATTTCCCTCGTGGTGTGGCATGTGGTCCTGGACCCGTGGGACGGTTCTGGGCCAGTGGCTGCCAATCACCTGGCCCTCGGCTCCTCCAGGTCGGAAAGGCTGATTGTATTTCCGACAGCATCTGCTCTTAAATGATATCCTCCCAAGAGCTGACCCCAAGAAAAACGGTAAGTATGACACTGCTCTGGCTTTCACAGATGGAGAGAAGGAGACCGGCAGGCAGGAGCCCTCTTCTACCTTTATTCTACACGCTTCCGTGTGATAGCTGGTCCCCAGGCTGATGCATTTCAGATGCCCTGTCTGTGTCCCACTGTGGTTCCCAGCGTGGCACTCTCCTACAGCAGGGGACCAATACATGGGGACATCTCACCTGCTGGAGTCTAGCATCTGCAGAGAAGGTTGCTGTGCTCCTTCTCTGCGATGTCTCGCCCAAGATCATGGCCGCAAGCAGCTCTTTGGTCTTCAACAAATATGTAGGGAGAACTGATCCTGGGCTAAACACAGAAGGGACAACAGAAGCAACACGCATGGTTTCTGTCCTCCCAGAGGATTATTCTAGAAGGAAGTGGATGGAAATGGTGTTCATCTGGCAGGATTGAGTTTGGGTCAGGCTCTTAGAGAGGGCTTATTAATGCAACCGCTTCAGGCAACTTTCTTAACCTCTGAGGGTCTGCTTCACCTACATAATGGAAATAATAAGCCACTTTCTACATCGTTACAAGCCTAGATTGAGTCACTTACGGAAAGGGTCTGGCATAGAGCCGGCAACCTGTTGGCATGCAAAATAATGCACATCCCTTTTCCTTAGCGGCTGAGTGAGAGGACAATGGGACCGTTAGTGGCCTGAGCCTCTATTTGCCTCTATATTTTAACAATGTCTGTCTATATTTGGGACCGTCCCGCCCCGACCCAGTTTTAGGAGAAAGGCTGTCCCAAGCCCAGCTCTGTTTGTGGTGGCGCATTGATTATAGGGCTCCTGCGTGAAGGGCTCCCACAAACGGTCATTACCTCCGGACCAGAGGCTGGAAGCCGCAGTGTGGATCCCTGCTCCAAGCAAGCCATTGTTTCAGCCCTTTCCTCCATGTGGGCCTCCACGGAGACCATCTTCTCAAGCCTCAGAGGCTGCCCTGCACAGCTTCGGGAAAGACAAAGAGCAGGATGTGGTCCCTACACAACCTACGCATCAGACAGCCGCTGCCCAAGCCAGAGCTCCCAGCCAGCTCCCGGGCCCCAGGTCACAGGCCAAGCCCTGCCAGACAAAAGCAGCAACACCCTCCCCTGGGCAGCCGGCCGGCACCCGGCGGAGGCCTCACTCCATTGTTACAGCCCCACAGCGGGACAGCTGTCTTCTTTAAGGGCAACAATTCTCAGAGGAAGGAAGGTACAGGGGGCATTCTTATGTGCCCCTGTGTGACACCGCTGCCAGGGAACGGTCGCGTCTGATAGAGGCTCAGGTCTCAATGTCATCGTAATCAGCGCAGCCACAGCCTTGTAAATTTCTTTTGCTCTCCGGAAGGCACCAAGAAATGGCTTTGTGTTTCCCGGAGCCAAACTGGTTGTGTTAAAGTAGAATGGCAGACAATGGGGGCCGGGGGAGGTGGGGAGGGAGCTCCTAAGCATCTCGGCAGTAGCTATTTTGGCTTCACGCAATCACTTGCTCCCCTCCCCTGCAAATCCCATGCCACGCACAGAACTTTCTATGCCCTTCCATGTAGGTTTTGTTCACACTTAACCAGAGTGGAATTCCTTAGGCTTGTGTCTGTTTTCCCCATTAGTGGGGAGCTCCAGGAGAACATGCATTAGATGCCTACTTTGTTTCCATTTTTCTCCTGACACGCCAGCAGGAAACAGCAACAATCCGCTGCTCAGTAACGCTTTCCATGTCCCCGAGACCTGGAAGACCACTCCACTGTTAATGTCTTATAAAGTAAGATTGGTTTCCGTTTGCTGAGTATCTGCAGGCTAGATGCTTCCATACATTGTCTCCAGTCCTAATATGACCCCCATTTCACAAAGAAATGGAGGTTCACTCTTCATCTCTGAAAGGAGGTTCCCAGATGTTTTGACACGTGGTAGCCCCATCTCTCTGACCCCGTCCACAATGGGCGGTCCTCATCTGCAGGGTTACCACCACTGGTGGCTCAAATTCCTTTGTAAGCTGCATCCCAAGGAATCCCTGCTTAAGTTCATGTTTAAACAATTTAAAGTTTAAAGATTAAAAACAATTATAGCAGACTTCCGGTTAACCACTAATGATCTATTTGTATCCATTTGCATTTCCGTCTGCTCTATAAGGGAGCAAAGAGTGGTGATGTGGACTGGGTTGAGGGCAAGAGATCCCATCACCCTCCACCCTCTCCTGTGCTGACCATACCCCAGCCCAGAGGGAGCTGCCCATATAGATACCCTGTTCCTACTTGTGGCAGCACATCCACGGAGGCCTCTACCTTTCAGAAAATTCGGAGCACAGAGTTTTTAGGAATCTGGGCTTTGATGAAGGTTGTGACTGCCCTCCATGTTGTGGTGGGGAAGGACAGAACCCCTATCCTGCACTAACATCCCTGGGAGACTTCAGACCTCCACCTGCCTAAAGTGGTTTTCATTTTAAAAGTTCTTCATCACTCAGTGCCATTTGTAACCCCCCCCACCCATGTTACAAAGAATAATATAGAATAACTACTTTGGGGAGTGTTTTAATGTACTTTTTCATATGTCCTATGTAAATTAATTCTCAAAATGGCCCTAGAAAGTAGACTGAGAATACTTTGTCCCATTTTGTGGATGAGAATCTGAGCTATGGGCTTGTTCATTGTCTTTATCGTTTTGCAAGCCCATATTATACTGTTTCTATGTTCCAAGGATGCATCCATAGGCAGGTGCATATCAGTTTAAGCAGGGAGCACTTTTAAATGAACAAGCAACCATGAAGGAGAGGCCTTGGGCCAGAGGGAGATGTACTTTTCCACGGTGGGATGGACTTCTAGCTAGGGAAGGTGCCCATCCCAGAGTTAGTAGGTGAAAATGAGTGACAGGAACTGAGAGTGAAAAGGGAATGACCCCCAAGGAGAGTCGGGGTGCTGCTATCCTGAAACAAAGAGGGGGTGACAAGTTAAACCAGGTGGCCATCACCACACCATGCCCCCGCTGTTGGACTTGACAGTGACCTTAGTTAGCTTTGGAGCCAGAAAAGCTAGGATGCAAATGACTACAGAGCCTCTTAGCTGGAATCTTGGACAATATACTTTGCTGAATTTCTACTTCCTCAGGGCGCTGGGTGGCTCAGTGGTTAAGTGTCTGCCTTTGGCTCAGGTCATCATCCCAGAGTCTGGGGATCGAGCCCCACATTGGGCTCCCTGCTCGGCGGGAAGCCTGCTTCTTCCTTTCTCACTCCCCCTGCTTACGTTCCCTCTCTAGCTGTGTTTCTGTCAAATAAATAAATAAAATATATTTTTTTTAAATTTCCACTCCCTCATCCATACAATGAGCACAAGATTTAGAATAGACTCCAGATGTAAGAACCTGGCCAAGTAACTAACACCTAATCTATAGTCAATAATGAGCAGCCAAGCTTATCTTTTAAGACCTGAACACTAAGTAGCAGTGGCCTGGTTCTTTTAGCTGTAAAATCTGTTCAAGCTGGTAGCTCTCAGCTCTCCTATACGCTCGAGAGACCCAAAGAATATTATGTAACCCAAGGGAAGTTGCTTACACTGGCAAGGAGTGATGGGAATGGTCCTCCTTAACCTATACGTCAGAATCTCCTGGGGACTTACCATGGAAATGGTCCGTCTGCCATTTCTGATAATGCAACCCACCTCCCACGCACCTTGGGAATCACTGATAAGCCAATAAACTAGCTTATTAGAGCATGCCACAGCCAAATTATCTTTAAATTCCATCTCCAGCCAAAAATAATTTTAAAAAGGAAAAATATCATTCAGAATCAATGTGTACTCCTCCCCCTGCCTCCAAACAGCAGAAGGGAGATAATTCACTGTTACTCTCAAGGTTCTAATCATAACCCATCTCCCTTATAACCATCCATGGTGGTTAAGAATGTGCCTGCTATTTTAAGTCCATAATTATTTTTTAATAGTACTATCATTTCTTTCCATTAAGTCTGTGTCAGTGAACTAGAGGCTGGCCAAGAAGAGTGAAAACACATGTAGTCAAAAGTTGACTGATAATAGAAGTATGCCTTTTTTCTTAATCTCTGATACCAAAATGAAAGGGATAAGAGAAACCAGGAAACACAACAAATGACAACTATTAATTTCGTAGTAGTGCGATTTGCATAGTAATGCAGGAAATGTGCTGCTGATTATTGCATTTGCTCTATCATTAGAACCCTGAGAAATGTTCTGAACTTGACTGCATTCTCCACCAGTTAACACTTTTTTGATAACGAAGCCATCTTCGTGATATGAATTATCCCGCGGTCCAAATTAGCAACCCTCCTTCAGGAGATTTCCTTTTTTCTAAAGCAGTACTCTTTTTCTCCCCATAAATCTGAAACAATATATAGATGTCACATTCAATCATAGCACATTCACATAGGCTTTGGCCCATACATTTTGAAGCACCTGTTTTTACCTATTTGTAACACATTTCATGCAGATTGTGGACTTAGCCCATCTCAGTCACTGAGAACCCCCATTTCAGGGGTACCACCTGAGCCCCCCTCAGATCCTACCTAGGAATATTCAACCAATAGGTTTCTAACTGATTCCATAAAGAGAAGCCTAGCACATAACCAAGAAGTCCAAGAGGGTATGTGCTAGCGGGGGGGGAGGGGGGTGGGGAGGGGGGAGAAATATCAAAGAAAGGGACAAAAAGTTTGGAAATATAAGATTTTACTTCAATTTAGTCTAACTTTTGGTTGTGTGCTTTTTCTACTTTTGTTATTCTAAATTTCTTAGTTAACTGGTCTACCCAGAACCTAGGACCACTTCTTATAATTTCCTGTCTCTCCTTACTCAGTCATTGTGTCCTTCAGGCCCTGACTTCCAAGTTAATTCGACCCTACTGTCAGAGGCAAGTTCAAATCGCAAACCTTCCAGGAAGCTTCCCTCAGTCAAGTTCAGCCGATAGACTCACTGTTTCAGCTACTAAGTCAATTTCATCCATTTAATACCATTCAGAACATCTACTCTCATCCTTTTCATTTCTCAGGTAATCTCTTCCTAAATATTTTATTCCATTTAACAAATGTTTACAGAAAATCGTGTAAGCATGGGCAGTACAGGAGTAACTGAAACAGACAGGCACTCCTCGATCACGAAGTCTCCCACTTGGTTTATAATGGAATAACATCAAGCGCACATTCAGGTGTCGGCAAATGTGGGGGGCGTGGAAGTGAGGCTGAATGGGTTAGGGGAGAAAAGAAAGAATACGGCAGTCATCCCCCAGTGAACAAGTGCCTAAATAAATGTGGACTGGGAGGTAAATATCTGACATGTCAGAGGTGGTTCTGTTGCATCTCTTCCCATCCCTCCCTACAATTTTATTGTCGGATTCACAGAGCGGACACACTCATAGTTAGCATGTATTCTGTAACACGGCTCCCAGAGGCAAGCCAGTTGTTTCATTTAGTGCTCGACACAAGGAAGGAGTGGTTAACTGCCAGGCCAGGAGGAAAATGGGAGTGTTTTCCCATTTGAATGGGAAAGATGAATGTCAATGTACATCATGTCCAATGTCCACCACAGTGCCTTCCACAGGCAGTGTTGAACATGGGAGATTTTGTCTTACGGGCTTCTGTTCCTAAACCTATCATCTGGGTGAGATGCTCCTCTCTGGGGAAGCCTCCTGAGAACAGGTGTTTTGGTCGTCCCCTCCCTCAAGGTCTAAGAGTGCCTAACAATACCTATTGCCTAAACATTCCTAGGCTCACAATAGCCTGAAGACTGGATGGGTCAGATCAACAGTTAAGATTAATCTGGATGCTCCTGGGAGAAGACGTGGGATCACAGTGGTCTCCGGATGGAGCCTGGGTGAACAGTTTTGCAAGAGAAGAGCAGGGGAGTTATTGGGCTGAGCTCCAAGTTCCCCTCCTACTTCCCTCCCTACTTTCCACAAAGAGTTTCTTTCAATAAGAGGAATTCTCACAATTGGACTTGCTGGAATATTTCTTCACTTGGTGTAGGTCCAGGTCATTTCCCCCAAGGACCTCTGGTCATGTCAGAGGTGGCTCAGAGTTGGTGAAAAGAGACTGAAGTTTCATGGCGGGATACTCACATTATCACGTTTTCCATTCAACTGGCCAGGGTCTTATCCTCTCTCTAACTGCATTACCCTCCAGCACTGGCAAAGGAAGAGCATAAAGTGTGAGCCACGTGCAAATTTTACACAAACCTAGGATTCTGAACCCACACTAAGCTCCGGCAAGATCTGTTTTTCTGTTTGGGCAAGTAGCACCTCCTAGGACCATTACCACATCAAAGAGTCACGTGAGTTCATGACCTTGACCCAGGTGGTCCTGCCCTGGGGCTTGGAGCCCATGAGGGGAAGACAACTTGGAGGCACTTCAGAGACAGAGACTCTCAGAAGATCTTCTGGCACGATCTAATTTTCACACCTTATCCATAAAATGGGAGATTCCAAAAGCAATTCTGCTACTTAACAGAAATGAAGGTCAAAACGGATCTATTCCTATACTGTAAAATATCTTTCGAATAAAACCCCAAAGACAAAGCTCAGCCTTGAACAGAAATCAAGACTTAAACATGAGCTCAGCAAAACAGCATGGAAATAAATCAATCATCTATGCTACATGTTTTAGTAAATATGCCAACAATAATAAAACTGTAGGTGTGGTCTTCAAAAGCCCGTGCTTCTTATATTAAATTCCCTGTAGCACTTTTGAATTGAGTAATAGAGTAAAGCAGTTTGTATATTTAGGGGGCATTCCTTCCTTCAGACACTTTTCGACTCAGGTAAAATGCATCCCATATGGATGGATGATAGATCTACTATTTCCATAAGGCAGATATTTTCCTTTAACACCAATTTTTAGTTAATGGATATTTCAAGGGACAGTTTTCCAGGTTCTCCTCTGCTTCCCTCAGACAAGATGTTCTAAGAGGAAAAAAAAAAAAACTAGAAGAAAATATTCATCACTATTTATAAACAATTTGAGAAGTCCATTCAATTGCTTCCACAATCTCAAATTCAAATGAGCTCTTTCCAGGGTTCTGGTTGTCTGACTTTCGGTCCTGAGAGCCACAAATCAGGAGAGACACTTTGTGAGATGGCAGATGGCAAAGGACGTTAAACACATCCACACATACACAGAAATTCTTCAAAGATAGCACTCTCAGAAACAATTCTTTTAAAAGGAAACAAAACAGCTCTCAACTTTTTTCTGCTCCCCCTCCCCCAGCCCTACCTGTGAAAAGATTGTGAAGTAGGCAGTAGATTCATTCAACAAGCACTTACTGGGTATCTACCGTATCCTAGGCCCACCCCGGGGGCCTTAAGGAGGCAGTAATGATGGCTGTCAGTCTGGAGAGGGAGATTGGAGAGGGGCTCTGGCTCAGGTTTTAGGGAGATCCCCAGGGGAACTAATGCCTGAGTTTCATGTTAAGTGGGAGGGTGGAGAGAGGGAGGCAGAGGGGCCAGGGAGCCGGCCAGCAGGGCAGACAGAAGAGAAGGCAAGATACCTTCCCTGTCTGCAGCCCCAGGTGGGAAGAGGCCTGGCCAAGAAGAGTCTGGAGAGCCACGAGGCTGACCGCCAACACCCTGCAGGGCATGCACAGGAATTTGGGTTTCATCCTGAAGGGAGTAGGGCGCTTCCCTGAAGGGTTGTAACTGGGCAGCGACAGGGTGACTTCTGGGCTTTCCTCAGGGTAGTGATAAGGTCAAGGTTGTGCTTTTTCAGAATCACCTGAGCTGTGGCTGAGAGCCTGGATGAGAGGCGAGCAGGCCCAGAAGCTAGAAGGGCCTTGGCAAGGCAGCCTGGTTCAGATTCTCGGTGCAAAAGCTCCCAGCCACCCTGCGAGGCCTGTTTCCTGGTCGCGTCGCACCGCTAGTTTTCCCCGAAAGCAAGTGGGTCATGTGATAGGATGCCCTCAAAATGGCGCCGTCCTTAGCCAGAAACCGTAGCGGGTTTGGCGGACTCTCTAGACCGCGGGCTGTTGCAGGCCACCCTTGGTCACCCTGAAAGTCTCCTGAATCGTTGGATATTGGGCAGCTTGCAAGAGGTTGCTTTTGAATTTGTAGGTTCCAACTTCCTTATCTGTTACAAATGTGAAGTATTTGTCTTTTAAATAAAACTGAGTACAAATAATATTTGGAAAATGGTAGGAATTTCAACACATTCAGTGGGATGTCCAGATCTGCACCTCCCTCACTGTGAGGGACCCCCAGTCCTGAGACTCTTTGCTCTAAAGGCCTATAAAAATAATAATTAATCACTGGATTTCTTGTCCTCTAGGACAGAGGATGGTGTGCCAGTTAAGAATATTATAGAAACATTCCAGAAACATGGGTTAGACATTCAAGAAGAAAAAGTATTTCTACAGGTCTCAAACCTGTTCTTAATCCTAAAAGTATCAAATTGAGCACTGGCCTCCATACATCAAACTGGGATAAGAGATCTGTGAAACTCTTCAGATGTGCATTTTTTTTTATTTTTATTTTTAACTTCTAAAGGTTAGATGTGAGAATAACATGATGATAACCTTTTTACCTATACAAGGACAGCACAATCCCAGCTAAGGATGAAACGATGCTTACATTGATTAGGAGAAACTCACCAGTCTACACATTTGCCTTCAAAGTTCCCAGATAACCTGAGAGGTGACAAGAAACAGAGACCATAAAGTGAAGTGCCCCAAAGAAAGAATACAGCCAAACCAGCTTTGCCCTGTGTTACAGAGAATTTCTCTTTCATGCTACCCAGCAAAGGACAGCAATCTACTCTTTCTAATTATTTCTAATGCTGTCTGGTTTACCAAACAAATTCCAGATAGGACCCTCAGATTCTTTTCTCTTACATATTTCTTTAAAGATTTAAAGCCTTGCACAAACAGACTGAACCAGAATAAAGTCCCACTTCTTTTAAAGGATAAACAAGATTTATTTAAAAATCTTAAATGGTAGATAAAGATAAAAAGATATGAGAATAAATACGAAAGAATGATCTGAGATAACCAGAGGCCTTTGTAGCCTCCATGGGCCCTTGCACGGTGCCTCTGTTTAGAATATCAAATATTTTCTTTTTTTTTTTTTTTAAGATTTTATTTATTTGACAGAGAGAAACACAGCCAGAGAGGGAACACAAGCAGGGGGAGTGAGAGAGGGAGAAGCAGGCTTCCCGCTGAGCAGAGAGCCCGATGTGGGGCTCGATCCTGGGTCTCCAGGATCATGACCTGAGCTGAAGGCAGTTGCTTAACCAACTGAGCCACCCAGACACCCCAAGAATATCAAATATTTTTAAATACATATTTGATCTTAACTCCCAGAAGAAATGTTTCTATTTAATTTTATAAAGTTAAAAAAATATTTTTTTAATCTGAAATAAACCTGGAATGGTTCATCTTTGCAGAAAATAAATGGTAGTTGGGCCACAGGAACATCTCACCTTTCTGTGAGTATTACAGATTACCTTCTTGGGAGACTCACATGGATTCTTCTAGGGTCATTCTTATAGGTCCTGAGACATACCCTGAAATCAACTGATGAGCACAAAAGTTGGAAGCTTATTCCAGTTGGTCCTTATTCAGGACCTTTGGTTTTTAAAATAATACCTGGCACCAATGAGCCACCCAACACATTACTCTATTGTAGAGAACACCTGTCATTCTGTGGTACTCCAGAGTCCAGTGACCTTTCTTTTGTTGACACTATTATAGTTTGCCTTTGGGAAATGACTTCCTTCCTGCTCATCAGTCCACGTGATTCAGTGGAGCTGATTCTAGCTGAGCATCTGGAGGAGGCCACTGATTCAAGCCTGCCAGTGAGAGGATCACATTCTTCTGGCACAGTGATTGGTTCAGGGATAAGAGGTTTGGCAGTCAGAGCTAGTGAGAGCCGATGGCTCTGGCTGAGAGACATCCAGCTCCTCCTATTTCTATTGGACCTTAATCCAGATCAAAGGAGGCTTGGATGGGCCATTTTTCCATCTTAAGGTGAGAATCTGCTGGGAATGGAATTTACATTGTACCAAGGGCGTAAGTGAGAGGGAGAGAAAGAAACTGGATCTTAGGGATAGCATTTGAGCTCCTGGATCAGATTCCATGTGAAATGACATATCCCTGGAATTTTCAGTGATGTGCGCCCATTATTTTCCTTTCCAAGCTCAAGCCAACCTGAGACCAATTTTGCACCATTAGCAACAAAAGGAGTCCTAACTGATACAACCGTATATAGAAAGAGGAACTGATGATAACACAACTTTGGGCAAGAGAACATTGGAGATGACTGGAAATAACTGCAGCCACACTGCAGATTCTCAATATTCTCTTGCTAATACATCTTAATGTGGCAGACTCTTTTTTGGTGTCTGCAGTGCTCCTGAAAAAAATGAAACTTCTCGCTTTTTTAAATAAAAGTAATAATCCTAAGATAAAATATTAAACCCATAAAGTGAGATAAAAATGGGGGATCGGCTTAAGGAAAAAAAATGAGGACAGTAAGAATTTATTGTGGAACTGATAGTACAGAATAGATACTGTCTCATATCACATTCCTATGATGTTTCAAGTCCTTTAATGGTGTAGTAGCTTTTATTGCACCTACTCTGGACAAAATGTGAAAAGCAATTATTTAAAGATGCCAGAAGGCAACTCAAATCAGGCAGAACTGGGAGAGATTCAACTTTTGAACATTGGAGCTATGCTTAGATGACTTTTTCCTTGAGGGAGCGAACTCTCCAGGGCACAGAGTACTGAGTGGCCAAAGCTCAAGCAGAAAACCACAAACTGACCCACTTGAGGTGTTTGAAGATGGAATTTTGGGCTGCAGGAGCATCTGAAAATTAAGAAAACCTTGATGGAGAGCCCCCAAATATGTATATATTATTTCCCCATTTCTGTGGCTGACCCCTGCACACGCATAGAGATACTTCAAGGATTCTCAGAAAGAAACAGCTGGAAGCCCGAAAAGGCTGAGCAGAGATTTCAGCTGCTGACCATAGCAGGGGGGACACAGTGTTGTATTTGGATCCTGACAAATTACAGATTCTTGGCCAATACCTCAGGTTTTTCATTGAAATCCTGGAAAGGCCTCAAAGACTGTCCTAGAACTAAAGATTCACCCTTAGACAAAGGGTAAAACCGAAACAGACCCATCCTAAAAAGTATAAAACCAAGTCTTCACCAGTTCAAGGTGATTACCTAGAAATTTAACTCCTTATGAGAATCAAACCCCACACTCTTCAGAGGAAGATAACGGAATTTTAGGTCTCTACATTATATCATCCGCAATGTTCAGGCTGCAGTAACAATAAAACAAGGCAGAAGTAAAGGTGAAAAGAAAGGAAAATGGAACTCCTACTCGGGAGTCAAAATAGTCATCGAAACAGATCCCAATTTGACACAAATGCTGGAATTAGTAGATGAAGATTTTAAAGCAACTAGTAAAAATATGTTTGAGGACTTTAAAAAATATATACAGTCTTAGTCAAAAGATGGGGAATCTCAGCAGAGAAATAGAAACAAAAATCCTGGAATCTAAAAGACAATATATTAAAATGAAAATATAAGAAATTCTAAAGCAAGGTCTTTAAGCTAACAACAGCAAAGACAATAGATGGAAACTTGGAACCACAAGAGGAAATGAAGACCACCAGAAATGGAAAACATGAACCAAAATATGAATTCATGGTACCGCTACAGAGGCTTGAAATAATCAAGCTGAATACAGAGTTTTAAAAAAATTCACAAGGATGGGAAAACAATGAATAAAGCTAATAAATATAGAAGTCAGAAAAAAACCAGTCCAACATAAAAATAATTGGTTCCCCGTAATAAAAGATACAAAGGAAGATAAAGATGCATTTGGGTCTATAGCATATTATGATTCTGCCCAATTAAGGAAGACCTAAATCCTCCGACTGAAAGAGCATACAATATTCCAGGAAAATGTGAAAGAGGATGTTGAACATTAAGACATACCCTTTTTAAATTATTAAACTTAAGGGATAAAGAAATAATTCTTCAAGCAAAAAGGCAGGTAAAAAAAAAAAAATTCCCTGGCACAATGGCAAATACCTAAAGAAAAGAAAATGTATCCCAAGAAATTTTTACCTAAGATAACATCCAAGTATAAAAGTAACATGAGACAATCTCAAACATGAAAAGTCACTGGATATATGGTCATAATGAACAACTTCGAAAAAGCTGCTTGATACAAAATCCAGCCAATTATGATAAAATATTTACATCAGGAACGGAGAACCATACTAAAATGGTAGTGGACACTGAATTCATTTTTATGTCAGGGCAACACTAAACAACTACAGGAATTAAAATAATAAAGATAAATGTATAAATCTGGATGATGTAAGCATAGTCATTACCCAAAATTGCTATCTAGTAGAAAGAGGTGAGGCAGAAGTGTGATACCGCTAATGTTCTACCTTACTAAGCAGGAAGTCAGTGAATATTGACTAAGATTGAAACAAATAGTTAAACAAGGAAGATGCAATAACTCCAGTGTTTTGAGAATTCAAGCATCTCTATCTCATTACAATGGAGGTGGAGCTTCCCATTGTGATGTGTGCCACCCCAAGGAGGAAGCTGGTCTGAGCATGACACAGACCAGGAAAGAACAGCAAGAGCCATGGGTCAAAGGAGAGATAGAGACTTGCTCATCTCACTGTCATTCCTGGGTCCAGTGGCATCTAGAATAACATCCTCTCCTTCGACTTTCCAGTTACACGAGCCAATAAATTCTTTTCTCGTCACCTAAAAATTACATTTTAGCCTTAAAAAATTCTTTCAGAAAAAAGTCTTTCATAGGGTACAGAACCCCCTGTGGTTCCAATAAATCTTCTGTTTCATTTCAGATTTGTTTTTATTAACTCAAAGTTAAATCTAAGCACTTGTCATTAAAAGAATATGTGCAGATTAAATCCATCCCTATGGTTTCTATCCATCCACCTAGCATATGTATCAATAAGCGTGTATGTGTACAGGGAAGAAATGATGTTCGATTTATATTAAGAATATTTGCTTCTGAGGATAGGGTTTCATGTATGTTGTTTTTAACTTTCATCTTTGTACTGTTTTGCATTGAGTGTATAAGTTTTTGCTTAATTTGAGCACATAACACATTTAGTATATCAATAGCATGGTTTTTAAAAGAGGGCAAGAGGAAAGAAAGAAATTCTGGATTCATAACACCAGCCCATTCATTTGAGTTGATGAGAATAGGATGGTTGTTACTTTCTTCTCTTATTTTGTTTTAGAAATCTCCAAAAATTAAAAAAAGATGAGAAGAAAAGAAAAGAAAAGAAATCAATAAGGAAAACATCAGGAATGAACAACAGCAGCATGAAGCTGGACTTCAGATATCTCCTGGGTGGAGGGAATCCACCCCCCGATCTAGATCATTCAGCCCAGGGTCCTGTGAAGCAGCTGAGCAAACAGGACCCAGAGAGGCAACAACCCCCTGCAGTGAGGGGGGGCCTTGCTGGTTTTGGAGCCTTGATCTGTTAACCACTGCCTCATGCCCTGTACATGCTCTTCATAAAACAAGAGTTAATTATATTTTTCTACAGACTTCCTATGGATGAAGCTGCCTGTGAAGTGCCCACATTGTTCTTGGGGTGTGTGTGTGTGAGTGTGAGTGTGTGTGTGAGTGTGAGAGAGTGTGTGCGTGTGAGTGTGTGTGTGAATGTGTGTGTATGTGATTTTTTTTTTTTAATGTGCTTGGAACATGGTTGAAAGCTTTCTGACAGAGCCCTGATTGTCTGGGGGGCGGGGGGGAGGCAGTGCTAGCAAAATCAGAAGAATGTGTAACATAAAAATGAGGTAAAAAGGAACTATTGTTCCCATAACTAATCTTTACATTGAATCTCTTCTAGCAAAAGGCGGATGTAGCATCAGTTTCAGCTCTATCGAAAAGACCTAATGTTTTTGTGAGTAGTCCAAAAAATACACAGGTTATAGAAATCTTACCTGCAACCCGGTCATATAGAATATGTCCTCTAGAGCTCCTTAAAACCAGCAGATCTCCTGGAAGCCAGTTCTCCTACTGGTATGAAGAAAATGGCTAATAAGAAGAGATGGTAATATCACACACACATGCACACACACACACACACATGCACACACTCAGGCACACTTTGTTCACCCAAAGCCAAGAATTACAACCAACCTCCAGCTTCAAAAACTCAGCAATTAGACTTTACCATTACTACAGAAGAGAGAAAACACACCAGTATTTTGGATTTAAAATGCTGGAGGAACATAGTTTCTATTTGGCATTTCTACAGTCTAGAAAAGCTGTTTATCCCAGCCAGCCTTCTAGGTGGCCATTTTGTCTTGCCACATGGACTTTATCTCCAAAGGCACTTATGAAATCAGACACGAGTGGAGAATGTCAGTCAAGTTCACAACAATAGCATGCTGAACACAGACCAAAAGGACTCTGGAAGTTGGCTCTGAGGAAGTTGAGATGAATCCAGACACCCCTCCCCTAGACACCTTTTGATGATGAACGAAGGCTCCAAGCACCACCGTACCACCTAAGTCTCTAGAATTGGCTCAACACAACTAAGAGAGGGCTTGGTTTTTCTCAGGTGGGGGGGAGGATGGTTGCTTGCCTTCCTTGATGTGCTGCTTATTTCTTCCAGGAGGGAGTGACTTCCCCTGATAAAATTCTTATTTTAGATAATGTCTTATCCAGGAATGTCGTCTAAGAGCAAACAGAAATGCAGATAAAGAAAGTGAGGGTCAGAGGTGGCTGGGATGAAGACATATGGTAGGTGAGCTCTGGAGAGCCGTAAAGAACACTGATGTGGAGCACCTTCATACATCAGAGCGTGGTGGCCTTTTGGGCACTGCACCAAATGCTTTTCATGTATTACCTTGTGAATCCTCATGGACACCATAAAAGGTGGATTCTCTAATTATCCCCATTTTACAGATGAGGAAATTGCGGCTTGAAAGAATTAGGAAGTTTACCCAAAAGGGCAAAAGTAGTGAAGAGAGGACCAGAGCCAGAGTGTTTGTGACCTCCCATTGGACTCATATGTTGAAATCCTAAAATCCAATGTGGTGGCATTAGAAGTTGGGACATTTGGGAGGCGATTAGACCATGAGGGTGGAGCCCTCCTGAGTGGGATCAGTGTCCTGATCAAAGAAAGCCTAGAGAAGTCCCTCCCTGCTTCTGCCATGTGAGGACACAGAGAAATGATGGTCATTTCTTAGCCAAGAAGCAGGGAGGGACTTCTCACTAGACACCAAATCTGCCAGCACCTTGATCTTGGACTTGCAGTCTCAAGAATGTGAGAAATAAATGTCCGTTGTTTAAGCACCCCCATCCGCAGTGGGTTTTGTTTTGTTTCTTTTCCTAGCAGCCTGAGCAGATGAAGACAGAGGCCATTAGCCTTTACCTCTCACCCTCCCCCTGCCTGCACTCCCTGTCCCTCACCCCAAAACAAAAGCCCTCCCTCGTAGAAAGGATCGGCTGTCAGTCACCCATATCTTCTAATCATATGCTTAGAGACAATAAAGGGATGCATGACCTCTTCCAGGAGATCAACCTCTTCGAAATTCTCTCACATGGTCCAAAGGGATATTTTGTTATCCCCATTAAGGAGTTTCCAGTATGAAGCCACTGAGGTGTAAAGGCAAACTCTGCCTAGATGTGATCTGTATTCCCAAGAGCAGTGGATGATGAGGTGAGCATTATACATCAACTTTAGCTCACCGATGACTCGAGTAATTGGTCTGATGTTGCTCGCCAGGAGCAGTGGTTCCACAGGCATGAAAGCCTATGTTAGCCCTACATTAGCTCTGCTGTAGGCTCTGCACTGGTGGGGGCAGGGCAAGGCAGTGCTGCAGGGACTAGCAGAGGGCATTCCCATGCTGAGCTTCCTTCCTCAACTTATAAAAAGAGATCATTGGACCAACTGATGCCTAAAACATATTCAAGATCCATGATGTTGTAATATCTATGGGAAAGCTATAAAGACTCCATCTGCAAAAACCTTCACATTTAATGTGGCATTTTTCATTCATCAGATTGGCAAAGACTGAAGTTTGAAACACACTAAGTTTATGAACGGATAATAAAACAGGTGCTTTGGCCCTCTGGTGGGTGAGTATACTGGCTTGATCTATTTGGATATCTATAAAAAACAGCGATAACAATGGCAATCATAATAAATTATAATGCATGTACCCATTGACACTGATAAACCACATCTAGGAGGTTCTCCAAGAGATAAGTTTGTTCAGGGAAGATAAACATCAATGCTGTCTATTATAACAGAAAGCTAATGAACTGTGTGCCCCTGGGTGAGGGTTGCTACATTAAATTGTGCTACATCTCATTTTGAACATTACACAGTCATTAAAAAGAATAAGGTAGGTGAATGTGTTCGTTAGAGAAAGATCTCCAAAATAAATTATTAAGGGGAAAATGTGGATAACAATACAGAGTGTTAGTGTTCCCAATTGGATCTGGCTGTATGGTTTGAAGGTGTGCGTGTGTGAGTGTGTGTGTGTCTGTGTGTGTATGTATTGATCAACTCTGGAATGATTCACTTGAAAGAGAACTGTTAACAGTGGTTGCCACGGGGAGGGTACTTGGGGACCCAGGATGAAAGGAAGAGCTATTTTTTTTATGGCAGATATTTTTTTATTCTATGTATTTTGCTTTGTACATGCTATTACTTTTTCATTTAAAAAATTGGTTCAAAAAATGTTTTTCACTCTATCAGAGGTCAGGACAAAAACAAAAAAATGTATCAGAGAAATTACATCAGCTATACTATATAAAGTGTTATCTATCCATGAGCATATATAGTATTGCATATTACACAGAAGTAATTAATACCTCAACTACATTACATATATACATACATGTATGTATAAATGTTTTATATATGTCACATACAATAATTAGAGACGTTGTGGCCCAGTTGGTTATAACAAACAAAGTCATGAAATTCCAATCACTGGTCTCCTCCCAGTTTGGAGACATATCTTCTCTCTCCCTTCACCACAGACCGTGCCTGAAGACTTGACCAGCTATCTTGCACAATGGACTCTCCAGGATGAAAGACTATGCTTTTTTCCCTCCCATCCAAAGGCCAAACATCTCTTCCACATCCCCAAGAAGTGAAATGGGCACATCCAGCATCCATCCCTGCCTGCGGCCAGAGGACACAGGCAGAAAGAGGCTTCATGGTAAGGCATATTGCCAGCAAATCGGCCAACTCTTGTTGGCCATGACCTGAAATCTCCGACATACACACAAAACAATAA
Source organism: Spilogale gracilis (assembly GCA_004023965.1). Lineage (NCBI taxonomy): Eukaryota > Metazoa > Chordata > Mammalia > Carnivora > Mephitidae > Spilogale > Spilogale gracilis. The sequence continues at coordinate 71,047 of PITA01009940.1, forward strand.
AACATCTCTGATTCACATTTATTGAATGTTCTCAAGCCCTGAGAGAAAGAGTCAAAAATAGCTAAGAGTTTTGAAACCCTTTAGGAAAAGGCAGTCTTTGGCATACTTGCTTTTTCAGCATTCAATGAACAAAAAGGTTCACTGTTTCGACCACCAAGAGAACAGCCAAGTTTTTAGAAATGCAGTCACACTTTTGGCTGACATAAGGAGATTTTCCAACTGGGTTTTCATATGCGTACTTACGGGTGGTCTGTCCTACCTACCACAGGCTTTCTTGTGCCAACAATTTTGTTTGTAAATCTAAGTGTAATAACAAAACTTGTATACTCATTGAAAGCTAGATGTTCAAGACTTTTTTGTGAAAGGGGGAAGACAAAGGTGCATTTAGATGCCTCCACTGGGAAGAAAACCTTGATTCTTTGAAAGATGTAGAAGTCAGCTTAACCAGATCCCTTACATCTTTATGGAGAAGTGTAGCCGACTTGCAATTCCTTCTAGAGAAACTCGAGATTGATTTATTTCCACTGGGCAGATTAAAATACACAGTGTTTTCGTGTGGATGACGGGACTTCATAAATTTGTCACTGCCTGGCCATGTGCAGGCTTTGATCCTTTCAGTTGGGTCTTGTTTTGAGCCGGGAGCACTGAGCTGCCTGGGTGTGACACATATGTCTTTGCATCCATCCCTCCTGCATGTTGAATTTGGCCATCCTCATCAGAAAGCACGAGATGGGGCCATCTCTCATGAAAGGGCTGCCCTGCAAGGGTGAGCCAATTCCATTTTCAAGTGGAACTGCTTGGAAGCCCCTGGATCAAATGGCCCCTGTCTGAAAGGTGAAGGTAGTCTGGCTACTGTGTCTGCCTTCCTCTTAATCACCAGGGTCGATTCTGCTGTTTGTCCCGGCTGATCATCATTCCTCTTCTCCTACCCCAGGCCCTCAGCACCCCACTTCAAAAGGATCCCCCAGGAGACAAATACTCTTCAATCTAATCCATGCAACTCATTGAAGAGTAACAGGTAATTCCCGAGCTTGCTAAGGGCCAGGCACGGGACTGGTATCAGGAATGGAAGAGAAGAACACACAACCCTTGCCTTCAGGATGCTCATCACGCTAGCAAGGAAGACAGACTACCCAACCACAAAGTGACCGGCATGCAGATAGAGACATGCCTTGTGGACTATGAGCGATTACCAACCAGGACCTGTGATAGCCTTAGGGGGGCTATGGGTGCTAAAGGGAGGCAGGCCAATCATGGCGAGCTTCCTGAGAAGGTGGTCTTGAGGTGGCTCTTAGAAGATGTGTTAGAATGTGGCTGGGGAGATAGTAGGGAAGGGCCTCCCCAGGCAAAAGGAGAGAATGAGCAAAGGTGCAGATGTGAGGAATAGCACAGAAAAGTAGAAGGTGTTTGTGTGGCTAGAGAGTGAAGTTCAAGGAGGTGAGGGCACGAGGTTAACCGTTGTGTTTCATGGCATGGATTTGCCTCTTCATCATGTCCTTAAAACAATGATGATGGTACTTGGAGTTTTATTCCATTTTATAGATGAAGAATCTGGGGGTCCACAAAGGTTATAATTGACTCAAGGCTCCCCAGCTAGGACTCAGCAACCAGTGCTCAAGCCCAGGTCCAGGAGATGCTAAAGCCGTTGTTCTTGACTGCTACATACAGATTAAAAAAAAAAGAGGGGGGTGGGAAACGTGATAGAAACTCTCCAGTAATCACAAGATAATTGGAGAGACCAAGTCCCTCTTTCCGGAAGTTGTGAGGGCACAGAAATTATCACAGTATCAAGCAACCACTTGACTAGAAGGGTGGTGATATTCGGTGAAGAAGGAAGCAGGGGCCCCATGAAATGAGCCCATGACAAGCAGTGTACCAGCATATGCTGGTGCCCAGTGACATTTCTCCTGGGGGGGGCAGCACCCCCCTGCAGTGGCCACACAGCGGTTGAATGTCATGGTACCATGAGCAGAAGTGGGACAGCAACAGACTCATTGCCAGAGGAGTGGGCAAGAACTGGGGAGAAAGACATGGACAGGAGTGGGAAAGATAATGCACACTCTATCAGGTAAGGGCACTGGGCCTCATATTTAGTGAGAATGCACAACAGGGACCCTAGTTGCAGGCTAAATATTTTGCGTAAGAATCCACTAATCCACCCTGCTAGGTCCTCATGATGTAGATATGATTGACCCGTCACCTCTGCCCCTCTAGAGCTCATGTCATTGTGGTAGGGAGAAATAAATAAACAAATGGCTATATAACATAATATCATTGGATATTGGATATTAAGATAAAGGTCAGTGTTATGACAAAAATTGTAGCAGGGTAAGAGATGGAAAATAATGGAAAAAGACTGGTAGGCTATTTAAATAGGGTCATTTAGGAAAACCTCCCTGAGAAGAGAGAAAATAGATATACACTATATATCTATAAAGTATATTTTCAAGTATATATCAATTATAAATGAACTAAAAATGACTGGAAGGATAAATACCACAATGTTGACAGCGACTATTGTCCTGCCTTGCAGAGGACATAAAGTTGATTTTTATTTTCATACGTGTACTTCTTTATATTTTCCAAATGTTTTATGATGTATATTGTTTCACTTTTGTATTTAGAAAAGTAAATAAGGAACATCACGTTTGAAGATAAAGCAGAGAATATTTGATCTACAATCATCATGGGTGGTTAAGAAATTTCTCTGCAGGCTTAGCAGCAGGTGATTCAGAAATGATTCCACAAATTCATTTTAAAATCTGCTTCAGGATAAGTTGTCTCTAACCACATTTCAAGAGCACTTGAAGCTGTTACTTTCGGTCTTCCAGATGTGTTAAATAAGGTTACTCTAGCCACAATTCAATATATTAAAAAGAAAATGAATAGGTAAGAGAAAGCAAAACAATGCGCTCTAAGTCTGGGGTTTGGGGGGACTCTCTAAGGAGTCGTGTGGTCTCAGCAACGGTGCATGGAGATCTTCAAGGACCAAGTAAAGCATCACCTCCCTTGCAGGCCCCGTGTCTGGTGGTGGGGAAGTATGTAGGTGTGGTGGCCTCCACAGCCCTCGTGCCCTTACTCAAGGTGTCCCGTCACATGAGCTTCCTTGGAGGCAGGACAGGGGTTAACACACAAGAACCATTTTCACGGGAGGTGAACCCCACCGAAGTTCACGCACAGGCACAAGATGAGACTCACGCACCCCGTGAAGTGCTCTGAAGGGTCATCGCTTTACCCAGGAGGGCGAACGTGCACCCCACGCTTCTGCACTCCACTACCCTGGGGCCTTGGCAGACAGCAATGATCAAACCAGATGTTTTCTGGCCAATACAGATTCTTCCTTAGAGCCCCTTTTTCCGGGGTTCACCGATGGCCCACAACCGGCCTGGTGGCTTGCCCAGACGCAGGACAGATGGAATCCACCAAAACAAAACCAAACAGAAAACACCTTCACTGATGTCCTCACCCAGGTCTACTGCTGGATTGCCAGCCCTTAGCTGAGACATTTTGAATAGACTGCTGACTCCACGTCTGGATTCTACCTGACCACATAGTTTGCTGGGAATCCAAGGAAATTAGCACTG
>PITA01009941.1:0-25316 GCA_004023965.1 Spilogale gracilis
GTGGAGGAACAGTCTGTCCTCGAGGGTGGGAAGCTTTGGATTTTTCCTCCATGAGGGGTGGAGATGGGTTCCCTCTGACTCCCACCTGCAGGGCTAAGCCTTTAGGGTTATCCCTGAACTGCCAGTTAATCAGCCTTCCCTGGGCCAGTAAGGACTGTGCATGTGTGTGCGCATGTGCGTGTGTGTGTGTGTGTGTGTGTGTGTGTGGTGTGAAGGGCCATGAGGGAATCTGCGTGTGAATGTGTGGTGTGCACAGCAGGTGGTCGGGTTTGCTTGGGGGATTGGTGTCTGTGCCTCAGAACATAAAGATACCCAGGATGATGACTGGCATTTCTTTCGGGGCTTCTCCACTGTCAGAGTACTTGTTGCATCCGTCTTCACTGAGAGCCCTGTGAAGTCAGCATTGCTTTACTCCCTGATTTGTAGATGAGACTGGAGACCAAAAGGCTTGCCAAATCCTGTGCAGCTCAGAAGTGGGAGCCCCGGGGTGCTACCCCTGCTCCTCCATTGTGCCCTCCACTCTGGGCCGGAGGCAGCATGGTCCGTGGGGCACCATGGGACCTGACAGAGTGACAGCCAGAGAGCTGTGTGAGAATGACGACCTTGCCACCAGCCTCGTCCTGGACCCCTACCTTGGCTTCCGCACCCATAAGATGAACGTCAGGTGAGGCGGCCTGGGACAGGGTAGACCCAGGACCTGGCGGGGACCCCTTCCCATCCATGGCCCCGGCTGCTCCGAGTGCGGGTGGGGGAGGGGCCCGGGAAGGTCCGGAGGGAATAGGCCAAGGCCCTGGGACCCAGGCATGCCCTCTCCCCCAGCCCCGTGCCCCCCCTGCGGCGACAGCACCACCTGCGCTCAGCGCTGGAGGCCTTCCTGAGGCAGCGGGACCTGGAGGCTGCGTACCGGGCCCTGACGCTGGGAGGCTGGATGGCCCACTACTTCCAGAGCCGGGGCCCGCGGCAGGAGGCTGCCCTCAAGACCCACGTGAGGGCGCCCTTCCTTTCTCCCACCCTCAGCCCACCTGTCCTCCCTGTCACCTCGGCCTGTCCTGGGTCCTCCACCCTGCCAGGCAGAGCCTCTGGAGCCCCAGGCTCCAAGCCCCTCCGCGAAGCACCCCCCCCCACCCTGAGACTCCCTAACTTCCTAGCCATTGGGACCATCTGAGACGGGGCTCAGAGAATCCTAGGAGAGGAAAGTTGGGGGCCCTCTGAGATGGAGTACAACCTCTTCATTTGACAGATGAGGAAATTGAGACCCCCAAGAGGGGAGTGAGGCCCCCGAGACTACACAGCGAGTCAGTGGCAGACCAGGACTAGGACCCAGGAGAAAGAGGGCCGAGGACGACCCTACCCCAGCTCCTTACCTCGCCCACCCCCTCACCTCCCCCCAGATCTATCGCTACCTCCGAGCCTTCCTGCCTGAAAGCGGCTTTGCCATCCTGCCCTGTACACGCTACTCCATGGAGACAAACGGAGCCAAGATTGTGTCCACCAGAGCTTGGTAAGAGGGCGGAGCTCACACACCAGGGCTCTGGAGGCTGCTGAGAGAGGAGACCCCTGCAGGCCTGGGGAGAAGCCTCTGGGCTGAGGCCAGGCCTAGACCCGCAGACCCTCTTCACCTGTAGCAGCCCCAATGGGATGAGAGCCCCGTGGGACCCCAGGGATCCAGGGGCTGCTAGGGAAGTATGGTTTGTGCCCAGGGGGCAAGAGTAGCCACTTCTGGTAAGGGACAGGACAGTGAGCAAGATGGACCCTGCTGGCCACACACGGTGTAGACAGAAGGCAGGGGGCAGCCGAGTATGCACACAGGTTCTGACCACTGTTGCTCGGTGTTTCAGGAGCCACAAGGGAATTTTGAGTGTTTGTGGGAACTGGGCCTAAGCAGAGGCCCACCAGCGGGTCTGCTGAAGCATGGCGGGGGGGGGGGGGGGCTGGGTGGCAGCTTGCAGGGAGTTACTGGGGCTCATAGGGAGTCCAGGTGGAAGGACCACTTGTACAAGGCCCAAGAGGAGCCCAAGGCAAGAGGACAGCAGGAAGGGTGCCTGTCTGGGCACTATCCTGTGTGGGAGTGTGCTGGATCCAGGAAGCGCCCCAGGAAGGTGGGTGGATTTGCAAACTCTGGGTGGAGGCCCACGGTGGCCAGCATCGGCCTGCAGGAGGCCTGGTGCCTCTGGCCCCTGGAGGCCCCTGTCTGCCCAGATGGCGGTCGGTGGCCCTGCTCCCAGACCCATGGCCGGGCCTCTTGGCAGGAAGAAGAACGAGAAGCTGGAACTGCTGGTGGGTTGCATCGCAGAGCTGCGGGAGGCCGACGAGGGGCTGCTGAGGGCCGGGGAAAACGACTTCAGCATCATGTACTCCACCCGGAAGCGGAGTGCGCAGCTGTGGCTGGGTCCTGCAGCCTTCATAAACCATGGTGGGAGTGGGGGCCTGGCAGGGGGGGAGGGGTTGGGGTGCCCCCTCCTCTGCCCAGCCCTTGGCTCACCTGGGACTCTTCTCTCCCCCACTCTCCGTTCAATGCTCCAGACTGCAAACCCAACTGTAAGGTGAGACTTGGGGACTCCGTTCACTGAGGAGTGGGTGTGGAGGAAATGGGGCCCCAGGGAGGGGCATGTGACTAGTCAGAAAGTGCCCGAAGTCCCCCACCCCTGGCCACAACCCTGTTTGTGCCTGCAGCCCTGGGGGAGGGGGGGCATGTCAATGTCACAGCTCTGCCCCTTGGAGAAGGGAGTGTGGTGATGGGGATACAGGAAGTGCCCCTGTCCTTTGAGCCCCTGGCCTGGCCACAGCAGGAGGCAGGGAGGCTGGCTGGCAGGAACCTGTCTGCAGGTCCCCCGGGGTGAGGCCCGAGAGAGCCCTAGAGCAGGAGGCTCCAAGAGACAAAGCTTCCAGACAGAGAGAGTGAGATGGGGAAGCAACATTTTGGGGGACTCACTGAGTGTGAGAGAGCATAGCTGCCTCAGAAAGGCCTCGTGTGCACATCCTGCCCAGTATGGAGACCCGAGGTGTGGCTGGGGCTTCAGCACTTACGCTTTGGGGATAGAACTGGGTTCAAATCCTGGCCCCAGCCGCCCCCAGCAGCATTAACTGCTCTCCTGTGACAGAGGTGAGAACACACCCAGGCTTCCCATGCTCTGACTCAGGCCCATGACACAGCTTTGGGGGTGGGAAATGTACGCACTGTGCCGTGAGGCTGGGGACAGCCTCCCAAGGGCCCAGGAGCCTGGCACCCTGTGTCGAGCAGGGAGGCTGCTCAAAGTCGCACCACAGCCCGGCACTGAAGGAGGACTAGGATTTTTCTAGGTGTGGAAGGGAAACCAAAGCAAGTCAGAGCATCCCAGACAGATACGTCCCAGTGGAGGGCCAGGAGGCAGGCCCGCATGCTGACTCTGGCCTCATGCTCTGCAGAGGAGCTCAGGTCAGCCCCATGGGCACTCCTGCTGCATGAGTGATGGGGCTGAGTTTTGAGATGGCCTGGCAGCCAGTGAGCCACAGGCTTGGCAGGAAGGAGAGGGACTGGAGGCCAGCATGTGACCTGCTGTGTAACTGAGTGAGAGGTTGGCTCCAGCTAGAGGCCAGGCAGAGTAGAGAGGACAAGGGCAGAAGACGCTGCTATGCACGGAGGCTCCGGCCAGTTGGCCTGGGGTCAGGAGGGTGGGTGGGTGGTGAGAGCCACCCCCAGGCGTGTGTCAGGCTAGAGTGCAGGGACCCATGGGAGTCCCACTCCTCTTGGAGGGGGAGCAGGGGGCAGAGGCAGGGATGGGTTGGACAGGCAGAAGGCGGGGGCAAGGGGGGCCAGTGGGGCAGTCATCCCAGACTGGGGCTGCAGAGTGGACAGGCACTGGGTGAAGAGAGCTTGGACCTGGCCGCCTGGGGTGCATGCTGGCAGGGAGTGGGGAGTGGGTTATGATGGATCTGGGGGCAGAGGAAGAGAACAGGAGGGAGCAGGCCATGTGCCCTGCCAGGGGCCAGTTAGATCATCATCCTGCAGGGAGGGTGGAGGCCAGCAAATGGGCAGGAGGTCAGGGAGTGTGAGCAGAGGGCAGGCCCTGGAGGGGTGGGCTCCCCTTCCCCCTCCCCCCTTGCCCCAAGGCTCTAGGCTCCCAGCCCCTGCTCCTCCCCATCCCTGCCCCAGTCTCCATCCCTGCTCTAGTCTCCATCCCTGGGAGTGCTTTTGGCCAGGAGCGGTGGAAGCAGGCATCCCCCAGGACTGACCCCTGAGCAGCCCGGGCCCCCAGTTTGTGCCCGCAGATGGGAACGCAGCCTGCGTGAAGGTGCTCCGGGACATTGAGCCAGGGGATGAGGTGACCTGCTTCTACGGGGAGGGCTTCTTCGGCGAGAAGAATGAGCACTGTGAATGCTACACGTGTGAAAGGTGAGGCACCCAAGAGGGGTCCTAGGGAGGAGGGCTGCAGCAGGAGGGCCACTTCGGTGAACCCAGAAGTGCTTCCTCAGGGCCTGCTCCTTCTCTTTCCCTCCCGATCTCCCCACCCCCAGGAAAGGTGAAGGAGCCTTCCGGCTTCGGCCCAGGGAACCCCAGCCCCCTCGACCCCTGGACAAGTACGAGCTCCGGGAGACCAAGCGGAGGCTGCAGCAGGGCCTGGACAGCAGTGGCCGGGTGGGCCCAAGGACCTGTGCCCACCCCTCCCCGCTGCGCAGGGACCTGTTCTGTGGTGAGCCCCCCAGGCCCACTCCCTTGTCTGTCCTGCCATGTCCTGCCCTGGGGGGGCGCCCCCCTGCCAGAGGCCCTGCTCACACTCCTTTCTCTTCCCCTCCCCCTCCCCCTCTCTGGGGCCTCCACAGCTGCCTGCCAGCCCCTGCGTCCCCTGCACTGTGGCACTCGCCCCAATGCCTCACCCCTCTGGCTCCAGTGGCTGCCTCAGCCCCAGCTCCAGGTGCGCCCCCGGAGGCGCCGACGCCCCCAGCCCCGGCGAGCTCCAGCACCCCCCGTTCTCCGCGCTGCCCGTGTCTCCTTGCACCAGTGGGGAGGCTGTGGCCCCCGTTGCTGCCTGCGTGCGGAGGCCCTGGTGGCCCTGGGCCCAGCTCCCCATGCCCATTGGGCCCCGCAGCAGGACTGGCACTGGGCCCGGCGCTACGGGCTGCCTTATGTGGTGCGTGTGGACCTGAGCCGGGTGGCTCCGGCCCCACCCGCTGCCCCCGCCCCTGCCGGGACCCCAAGCCCTGCCCCCATCCCCAAGCAGGCCCTCGCCTTTGCCCCCTTCTCCCCACCCAAGCGCCTGAGGCTGGTGGTCAGCCACGGCTCCATTGACCTGGATGTCAACGGTGATAGGCCCTGAGGAGCTGGACAGGGAGGCCCTAGGCCAGGAGAGCGTCCTCCCCCCAAGCCCCATGTTCTCGGGGACTCACTGACCTCTAGAAGGAGCTGTTGGACCTCGGGGAGTTGGCCTGCACAGTTCTGCCCTGGGCTGGATTGGTTTGGAGACAGCCAGGGCTCTGACCCCTGCCCCTTTGTGACTTCTGAGCCCTGAGCCACCCCCACCCCAGCAGGGCGCCCTGGCCGCTGCCACCCTCCTACCCCAGCTCCAGCCTCAGGACTAAGGCGGCTGTTCCTTTCCCCACTCACCTCCTTCCTACCCAGGGAGCAAAGCCATAGGGGGTGGGGGCCACCCTATGGCATCTCCCCAGAAGCCCAGGCCTCAGGAGGAGGTAGAACTGACCTGGGGGCGGCACTGCCTGGAGACTGCGATGCGGAGGGGTGGAGGGGCGAGGGCCTGCTCTCAACTCCAGTTCCGAGGCTGCCTGAGCGGGGAGGGCTGGGGGCTGTCTGGGACATGACCTCACCAGCCCGTGGGTCTCAGGGAGGCCGGATGCGACCTCATCTTTCTCATGGTGCTATCCCTGGTGCTACTGGGGTGTGGGGAGGTCCCCTCCGCCACACCAGAATGGGGTATGTTGGGGGATTGGAAGCACTTGAACTTTTTATTTTATTAAAACCTTGTTATAAGCAGTGTCCTTTGTAGCTTTCATTTTGATTGATGTTTTGAGGGGATATTTGTCAGTGCAGTGAGACCCTCAGCCCTGCTGGGGAGACCAGGCCAGGGGGAGGTGGTGGCCCAGGCTTTGGGGGCCTATGAGCTTTCGGAAGGTGAAAGGGTCCACAGAATGCCCCTGAAGATGGCGGGGGCCAGAAGCGAGAATCATATCTCAGCCAGAAACAGGCTTCTGAAGAGGGCTTCACACGGAAGAGGATGCTCACCATCGTTCAGATGAGGTGATGGGTCCAGCAAGTGGAGGGACTCACCCACGGTCACTCAGGGCCCGGCCCCTCCAAAGTCAGCTGTCCCCGCACCCTCGTCCGTGTCCTATTGGCCAGGCTCTGTGGGACAAGGGCGGTGAGTCTTCTCAAGCTGCTCAGGATCCAGGTCTGTGGGGACTCTGCCATCCCTCTTCATTCTCACCTCTCCCCTCCGCCCCCCAGCGGTGCTGAAGAAATGCAAGAAATGCAGACTGCTAACAAGATCAGTGAGCAGCCCAGGGGGCCCTGAGGGTCAGGTGGGGCTGGGGGGCTGAGGAGCCAGAGGAGCTGAGGAGCAGAGCTGTAATCTTTCAAATTCCTTTCATCTGCAGAGAGCCCGCTTTCAGAAGAGTGTGTCTCCTCCCTGCCACTCTTGGTTCCCCCGGTACTTTTCTCCTTCCTGTTAATGATGAAGGAGAAGACGCAGAGGGACGGTGTCCTTAAAGAAGGGGACTTCCACACGGACTGGCGGGCACATGCCCTCACCATGGCTTCTAGAAAGGACCACAGAGCCAGGATTCTCCTCCCAGAGGGTTACTGGAGGTTGCAAGAACCTAAGGAAATTCTATTTTAATTGTAGCAACTGCATACGCACCTGCGGGTTCTTCTCAGGGGAGGAGGTTTGAAGCCCTCCTCCGATTCTAAAGAGTGTCTCTAACACCAAAAGCAAAGATCAGAGACCAAGGGTCGGGGTCTCACCCTTACACAGCCGCCATCTTGAGCCAGCTGATTCTGTGTTGTAGGTTGAGGAGTCCCAGTTGTGACAAAAGTGTTTCAGGACACAACCCAATATCCCCCTGGGGCTGCACACATGGTGATGATGGGGAGGGAAGACCTCCAGGGCAGGGACTGTGGCCCCCATACAGATGGCTTGTGGGCATCCACCTTGCTGCCAATTGGCCCTGACCCCCATCCCCAAGACAGCCCCCAGCACAACAGGTGCAAGGAGCTCAAGTTGTGGGCGGAGAAGTGGCAGGACCTGGGGGCAGGGGCAGGGGCTGAGCTCAGCAGCAGGGGCTCTCCCAGGCAGGGCCTGGAGCCCCATCAGAGGACCGCAGCAGCCAGAGCCAGGGCAAAGGGCAGACGGGTAGTGAAGGAGAAGCAGCAAGAAACAGAATGATTGTAGATCACAGAACGAGGTCTGTGCTCTGCTCCCCCCTCTCTGCAGCTTGCTCTCCTTCCCTCTGGTAGCCTGGACTGCGGGGCCATGATCCGCACCCATGATGCACCCTGATCCTGGGCCCATGTGTCTCCTTGGGGACACTCTCCAACCCCGCCAATGCCATGTGCATGGACCAGACTGGCTCCAGCAGCTCCAGGCCCCTGTTGATGGGCCAGCCAGCCGGCCATCCTGGAGCTATTGGTCGGGGGATGGCTGCTGGCGATCTGTCTGTGGGGCACTAGCGTTGAATCTCCACACTGATTCTGAGTTCCTTGAACCATGGACACAGTCCCCCATGCCCCCCACACCCTGAGAATACCGGGCTATGTAACCCGGAACTCACAGCAGTATCCTCCCAGTGGCCCTGTGAAGTACACATGTTATCACCTTGTTGGGATGGAAAGACCATGGTGCAGAGGGCTTAGGGAGTCTGTCTGGGGCCACAGGGCCGGTACACTGTGCAGCTGGGACTTGAACCATTTCTCCGAGAGTTCCTCAGGCTCTGACAAAGGCAGAGGAGCTAGAGCTGGGCCACAGGGCTTCCACGGTGCAAGGTGTGTGTGGGGGGTGGAGAGCAGGCGCCTTGAGTTTCGTGGAACAAAGGGTGAAGGGCAGCTCAGCCGTTTGGTGACTGAGTGGGAGGCACCTGAGCCTGTCTGTAGAAAGGGAGGAATGAGTTGGCTGCAGGTCTGCAGAGACAGGGAGGAGGAGAAGAGGTAGACTGAAGGAAGAGGGGAAGGAGGTGGAGGGGAGAGCAAAGGTGCATGTTGGGGTGAGAGCTGGGAAACCAGTTGAGTGGCCTCGGTTTCCTCCGACCTGGGAGGCTGCTGTGGGTCCGTGAGGCTGGAGTTAGGTGCTTCTGAGGAGCTGGTGGAGGGGCAGCCAAACAGGTGTTCAGAGTACAGGGCCCAGGAGTTTGCAGCGATGTTGGTGTAGATCCTGCCTTGGGCTCAGATGTCCACCAGACAGTGGTGGCAGAGTGTAAAGAATGTTCCAGAATGGAGCTCCCGGAGGACTCAGTCAAGTGCCTGCCTGGGGCTCAGGTCATGATCTTGGAGTTGGCTTCTCCCTCTGACCCTCCCCTATCTTGAACTCTCTGTCTCTGTCTCAAATAATTTTTTTTTTTTAAGAACCTTCCAGGGGCCCCTGGGTGGCTCAGTTGGTTAAGCGACTGCCTTCGGCTCAGGTCATGATCCCCCGAATCCCGGAATCCAACCCCACATCGGAAGCCTGCTTCTCCTTCTCTCACTCCCCCTGCTTGTGTTCCCTCTCTCGCTATGTTTCTCTCTGTCAAATAAATAAAATCTTAAAAAAAAAAAAAAAGAACCTTCCAGAAGAGGGGCTCCTGGGCAGCTCAGTCAAGTAAGCCTCCGACTCTTGATTTTGGCTCAGGTCATGATCTCAGGGTGGTGAGATCAAGCCCCATGTGGGGGCTCTGCCCCCTGCAGGAAATCTGCTCCCTCTCCTTTGGTCCCTCCCTCAGCTCACACAAGGTTGCACTGTCTCTCTCCAAAATAAATAAAATCTTAAAAAAAAAATGTTCCAGAAGTGGTCAAGGGATGATGGCAGGGAGGATCCTGGGAGTGGCTTCTAGGCAACAGGGTAAAGTTCACCCCAGGTATGGCACCCTGGCTGAGGTCAAGAAGCTGTCCAGGGCCACACAGGTGTCAGGCCCTGTGACCAGAGGCTACCTGGGTGACGTCACTGTCAGACACCCGTCAACCCCATTCAGTGACTCTGAACTGCCTTGCCTGTGTCCCTTGATCCGGCACAGCCACTAGAGCGGTACAGCCCTTCCCATAGCTCTCAGCAGACCCAGCACTCCTCATATGTCTTCTGGCTGCTCAGGCTACAGTTGGAGTGAGGCAGTCCCATGGCAAGGTATCTGGGTGCAGCCATCCCAGCAGATGGGTTGTTAGGGGTGTGCCCTGGGTGGGGTGGAGAGTATTTGAAAAGATGGGCATCATGGAGGGCGGAAGGAACGAGGAGCAAGATAGAGCCAGTCCTCCCCTGAGTCCACTCAGCCCCTCCCATCATCCCATCTCTCCTGGTAACAGGACTCTGCACCATCTCAGTTTACAGCTGGGGAAACTGAGGTGCATATAGGTCAAGAGGCTTGTTCAGTTGTTACGATTAGTAATGGCCACCTTCGAACCCCAGGACTAAACAGGCCTCTTGAGACTACTTCAAGCAGAGTGTGGGTCCAGGCTGTCCCAGGAAGCATACAGTCCTCTCCTGCCCAGGACTTAGGCCAGGGTAGAATCCCAGGGCTCTGTGCTTGTGAAGGGTCACTCCTCAGCCTTGGCCCATTGACATTTCAAGGAATGGAATCAGTATGAATCTCAGCGTTGCCACCTCTGAGGCCGGCTGAAGGCAGGCCTAGTGCCTGGATGGGGCAGGAGCAAAGAACTATCCAGACAGGAGCTTGGAGGACCCTACAGGAGTATCCCAGAGAAACTATCGTGACAGATGTCTGGATAACGTTGGGGGAGACTGCTCTGGCTGGGGACCGTGCAGACAGGACAGGTCCTGGTGTGCAGGAGACTGCTGGGAGGGGGCTCGTGGGATGAGGACCAGGTGTACTTGGAGGGAAATAGAGTTAGATGGAGCAGGGGAGTGAGGGAGAGTGGTGAAGAGCTGGGAAGGGGTCCGGAGCTGGGGACGGAGGGTTGGGGTCAGCGCTGCGGGTGTGGGTACACAATCAACCCCCAGAACTTGGGAACGCAAGTCCCAAAGGAGTCTGGGGAGGTAAGAGGGGAAGAGGATCCTGAGGGAGGAGCTGGAGGGCGGACCAGGTGTGGGGATGGTCAGGAGCACACTGGTGGGCAAGTGCGGTCATCCACAGGAGCCTGGGCTGGCGGCTACGGCCAGCCTGCCGGAGGCACCGTAGCGAGGGCGGGAGAGACTGGCTGGATCCCGCCCCGGAGCCCTGACGATCCTCCCACCATCCCTGCCCCCTCTCCCATCAGAACCAGTAGTGTTAGCTGCAGGGCCCTGACGCAGGAAGGACTTCTCCCGCCCCCACGCCACAATTAGGAAGAACTATCAGCAGCAACAGAGCTTTATTGGCGGCTTACAAGGCTGGGGAGTGGAACACCCAGGGCCGCGTCTCCGGGAGACGCCGGGGATGTGGGGTCAGTTTGCTGATTCTTCGGAGCAGCCGGCACTCAGGAGGTCAGATTTTGCCCGCGAAGGTCCGGTTCTGGATCTGCTGGGTCCAGCGCTGCACCTGGGGAGGGACGGGCGGGAGGGCAGGCAGAGGGCGCCGGCTCAGCTCCACGGGACCCTCCACCCCCCGCCGGCGCCCCCTCGGCCTGCTCACCCAGCTCATGGGGCACAACGAGTGGAACACGCGGAAGTAATATTCGCAGGGCTGCGTGCTCTTCCCGCGGCGGTTCATCCTCTTGACGCAGCGGTGGTAATCTGCAGGATGGGGCCCCGCGGGCCCGCAGGGTGGCTCTGCGGCCCCGCCTCGGCCCTCCCGGCCTGGCACCGCCCCTCTCCCCGCCTCCAATGATGGTCCCACCCCCTCCGTCGCCTCGTCCTCCACCACTCAATCCCGCCCCTTCGCTCCAGTCTCCGGCCCCGGCCAGGAGCTCTTGCTTTCTCTCTGTCTCTCTTTCTTTCTCTCTCTCCTTCTCTACCTCGCCCCTACATCACCAGGCCAAGTCCCTACCCCTCCCAAGAGGACCCCCCCCTTCTAGACTAGGTCCCGTCCCCTCCAGGCCGCGCCCCTCCAAGGCCAGGCCTCGGCCCACGGTGGTCGGTCCACCCGCTCCAGACCAGACCCGCCCATTCCAGGACTCGGTCCCGGCCTTTCAGACCAGGCCCCGCCCATTCGCGGCCAGGCCCCGCCCCGTCATGGTAGACCCACCCCCTCCAGACCAGGCCCCGCCCCTCCAGGACTCGGTGCCGGCCTCTCCACAGCAGGCTCCGCTCCTGCCGGGTAGGCCCCGCCCCTGGGGACCGTGGGCCCCTCCCCTTCCACCCCAACGGTCTCCGCCACCAAGGCGGGTCCTAGACACTTTCCCCATCTTCAGGTGGGGCGCGCTCCTTCCTGCCTCCCCTGTCTCACCCCCTGCCCCTAACCTGGCCCTTAAGGTCTCACCCAGGAAGTTCTGGTAGCAGTTTCGGGTCTGGTTCTGGTTGGGGAAGCGCGGGTCGAAGGGCGGTGTCCACCATTTCCCCTTGGGGGGCTTCTGGGAATCGACATCCAACATCCACGGAGGCGGCAGCTCCTGTGGGGGAGAGGGGGCTCCGTGGGGCCTGGGGGCGCCCCTCGTTCCGACCCGCGCCCCGCTGCTGGCCCCCACCCTGAAGCCCAGCCCCTGAGCTCACCCGCCCTGCCCTCACCAGAGTGATGTCAACGTGTCACCGGGTCAGTTGTGCCGTGGGTCCGTCCAGGGGTGCCTTCGCTTCTGAGTCTCCCCGGTCCAGCCCAGGAGAAACCCGACCCCTGGCAGGATTGGCTGGGACCCCTAGACCCCAGCCAATAGGAGCCGCTGCGCTACGAAGGGCGGGGTCTGCGTGGACCCCAGCTGCCGCCTCCTGCCCCCAGCCCCCACCAAGCTCTTGGGGGTGCCCCCGCGCACACACAGGCACCCAGGCATGACTTTTGCCGAGTCTCAGACTCAGGCTTTTAATCTCTGCGAAGCTGGGCCACCCCACGGGCTCTCCCCCGTCCCGCTCCCCGCCCCCCCATATATAAAGGTATAGATAGCTCTGGTCTCTTCCGGAGAGGCAGCATCCCCCCGCCCAGCCTTTTCAGCACCCTGCTTCTTACGGTAGAGGTGCACAGCACCCTGGGGGCCTGTGGGGAAGAGGAAAGAACCAGGGTGGAGTCTGAGCTCCTGGACTCCGGGGCCAGGTCTTAGGCGGGTCTGTGGGGTCTCGGGCTACCTGGCCAGGCTGGGCTCCTTTGGACACTTTGGCAACTGAGATCGAGTCCCCGGAATCCCGCTATTGAGGGCTCTCGGTACTGAGCATGCTGGAGAGAGAGAGAAAGCCAGAGGGGGATTTGGGGGCCACAGGGAGAGCACCGGGAGTGCTCAGTAAACCCACTAAATTAAGCGTGAGCTGGAATAGGGTCCCCACTGGGCCTTTCCCACCACGGTGGGCCTCTCAGGTTCCTCTCCCTCTGCCTAGCCGCTATCTAGCTCAGCTGTGCACCCTTCACCCCACATCCAACCACACTTAGGTTGCTATCCTCTCAAGAATTGTTCTTGCACCCACTTCCCACACCAGCTGTCTCTCCAGTCCCTCCTCCCATTTCAGCAAGCTACTTGCAAAAAGCTGATCTACCCCCCCCCCCCCCCCCCCGAATGCCCTCTTTGCGAATGCACAGAGATAAGGTAGTGGGCAAATACCTATCACATAAAATTTACCACTGTAACCATTTTAAAGCGTCCAGTTCAGCGGCATTAGTTACATTCACGTGGTGGGACAACAACCACTGCGCTCCAGAACGTTTCATCAGCCCACAAGGAGACCCTGTTCCCGGTAGGTGATCCCTCCCCATCCCAGCTCCTGGCAACCTCTATTCGGCTTGGATTTGCCTGTCCTGCAAGTTTCATACAAAGGGCATCTTCCGCGATGGGTCTCTTAGCGTCTGGCTCCTTTCAGCCAGCGTCATGTTTTCGAGCAGCCCGGCAGGTGACCTTTGCTCTCTGTGCCTCCTCAGGCCTGCCGCATGCAGCTCTCTATTACCACCATATAACAAATAATCGAATCCTTGCTGATAAATCCAGAAGCCCCATCTCTGTCCCATCTTCCCGCATCTAGCTGAGGCCTTAGACATAGCTGCCCCCTTTCCATGGCGGCCAGGATGCCCGCCTCTTATCGCTCTGCACACCACAACTGAAGACTCCCCTCTTCCCAACACTCTGTCTACACTCACAGCCTGGAGACCTACTCCAGTCTCATAGCATGCAGTAACTATTCTTGTGCCGATAATTTCTCAAGTTGCTCCTGACTCACGTATCTGGCTACCTACCCCACATCTTCACCAGACATCTAAGAATTCAGATGTCCAAAATGGAATTCCTGATGCTCTATCTGCCACCTACTTCATTCACTGCTTCTCCGATAGCTGCTGATGGCTGTGGTATCTCCCCAGCGTCCCAGACCCCAAACCCTACACTTGCCCTTGATGTCCCATGGAGTCATCAGAACACCTCTAGAATCCTGCCTCTTCTCAACACTTCCAACACCTCCCCTATCGTCCAGATCAACATCATCTCATGCCAGGATCACTGGGAATGCCTCTCAACCACTCTCCCTGTTTCCATCCTTGCCCCCTTACCTTCCCGATGCTTGGGCCAAGAGAGCTCTTTCTAATATACATCGGTTGCAGCCCATTCAGCTCAATCCACCCCTGCCCCCCAGCTCACTCATCAGCATCAAAGCCTAAGTTCTTAAAATGCCCAGTGAGGTACCCTGTGATCGCCATCACTTCCCTGGCTCTTCTGACAGTGTTCTCCTCTCTGGGATCCCCTGGAACTCGCTTTTGGTCCAACACATTGCACACTCATACCGCAGATGTGCGTGTGGAATCCACCCTCTCCTCCTCCAAGTCTTTTACACGAGTGATATCAGCTCCCTGAGGCCCTCCTGGACCCACCAGTCCCATCCTGGAGGCTGCCTACCTTCACACCTAGTCCCCCTCCTCTACTGTCTCCCTGTGGCACTATCACCTTATAACATACAATATAATTGCCTTCATTTTCATTGTCAGGATTTCCAGCTTCCGCATTACTGATAGTTAGTGTGGATCATTACTTAATGGGGGGCGGGGGGGGGGGACCAGCCTGTGCATTGTGGGATGTTAAACAGCATCTCTGAGCTCTATGCACAAGATGGCAAGAGCATAGGTTCCCCACATTGTTCAGTGCTGTACGCCAGTGCTTAGAACAATGCCTAGCACAAGTCAACACCCACTATACATTGAGTCCATGAATGAATGATCCTCTCTACCTTGCAGAGAAAGGAGTTGACAGAACATGTTGTCCCCCCATGTACCTGGCTGAAGGACTGAAGACATCCTGTTCTTCTGTCTGCTCCCCGTTGGCAGCCATGTCCATCATACTTTCAACTGCCAAGGGTGAGACACCCTCTGAGGACAAGCCCGTTGCGTTCACAGGGCTCAGGTCTGACATCTCCTTGGGCTCCTGAGGCTCTTGAGATACACTACTGAGCGGTGGGGATGACCCAGCCTCCACCTCCAAGATGGGGGTCAGTAAGATGGGCGACCGGGTTGTATCCTCCCCCTCCAACGCAGGCAGAGGGATGGGAGACTGGGAGACATTGTCCGTCTTCTGGCTGCTGGAGATACTGTTCATCTCCTTCTCGGGGAGGTAGGGCACCTCGGAGGGCACTGTGTCCTGGGACAGCTCCTCCACATTTGCTTCCTCCTCCACCCAGGGCTGCTTGCTCCTCTCTGCCCACTGATGCATTTTTCCCTTCACCCCGGAGCCCACTGGGGACTGCTCCCTAACCCCCACCGGGGTCCCCTCTGTCGAGGGCACCCAGGAGCCCACTGGGGACTGCTCCCTAGCCCCCGCTGGGCTCCCCTCCTTCGAGGGCACCCAGGAGCTCAATGGAGACTGCTCCGTAACCCCCACCGGTTTCCTCTCTGGAAAGGGCGCCCAGAAACCCACTGGGGACTGCTCCCTAACCCCTGCTGGGCTCCCCTCCATCAAGGGCACCCAGGAGCTCAATGGAGACTGCTCCCTAACCCCCGCTGGGCTCCCTTCCATCGAGGGCACCCAAGAGCCCAAAGGGGATAGCTCCCTAACCCCCACCGGTTTCCTCTCTGGCGAGGGCACCCAGGAACCCACCGGGGACTGCTCCCTAACCCCCACTGGGCTCCCTTCCATCGAGGGCACCCAAGAGCCCAATGGGGACTGCTCCCTAACCCCCACTGGTTTCCTTTCTGGCGAGGGCACCCAGGAGCCCAATGGAGACTGCTTCCTAGCTGCCACTAGGTTCCCCTCTGGTGAGGGCACATGACGGGGGCTGAAGGGCACTGTGCCCTCCGCGGACACAGACGCCTGGGGAGCTGAGTACCAGGAGGGCACACCGACAGCAGCTGGTCTCTGGGGAGGCTCCTTGCAGTTGGCCATGATCATCATCTTGGCGAGGGTGAGCCCCTCCACCGAGAAAGGCCTGCTCTGTTCCTCCTGGCCCCCCTCAATGGCCAGCTCCTGGGTCTTAAGCCACCTCTGCTGCTCCCCTCTCTCCTTGGATTTGAAGCCAGGCATGTCCAGGGATATCTTTTCCTTCTTCTTGTGGACCTTGTCCTCCAGCGTGCCTCGGCCCTTCAGGCCATCCAGGGTGATCTCCCGGGCTTTGCTGATCATGACTTCCTCTGACCGCTTCTTCGTGGTGGTGAAAGGCAGCTCCATGGATGTCCTCTGGGTCCTCGTCTCCAGCACATCCATCTCCTGGGTACCCACGAACAACATGGGCTGGGGCACCCCTTCATGCTTCTTTCTCTCAGGCGCATCCCTTCTGGGACCTAACTGAGGCCCCAGGCCAAAATCGGCCTTGTCGGGGGTCATCTTGTACTGACTAGGTGAGGTCACAGCCTTCCGGGATGGGGAAGGTATGAACAAAGACTTCCTCTTTCGGAGAGTGGGGGACACAGCCTTTGGGGGAAGAGCCAGGATGGGCGGGGACTTCTGAGATGGGAAAGGAGTGCCTGGAGGTTTCTGAGGACTAGCCAACACAGGTGCGGCCTTCCGAGAGAGAACAGGTGTAGCTGGGGCCTTCCGGGAGACAGCCGCAGCAAGAGGTGCCTTCCGGGATGTGCTGCGGGCCGGTGGGGCCTTTGGGGAAACAGGTGCAGTGGGTGGGGCCTTCGGAGATGTGCTGTGGGCCGGTGGGGCCTTCGGGGAGGTGGTCGCTATGGGTACAGCTTTCCGAGGCAGGCCCCGTGCTACTGGAACCTTCTGAGGGGCAGCAGGCACAGCTGGGGCCCTCCGGGATTGGCCAGGGGCCGAGGTCTTCTGGGTTGGAGCATGCATTGCCGAGACCTTCTTGGACCGGTCGAGGATGAACGGGACCTTGGAAGAGGCAGCGCGGGTAGACGGGGTCCTCTGGGAGCGTGGCGGCCGAGGCCTCTGCCAAGCCTTTCCCTTGCGCTTCCGAACGGAGGAGAAAGCAGTAGGGAGGTAGAAGGCTGGAGGGCTGGGAGCCGGGCCGAAGGAGGAAGAGGACAAGGTGCTGGAATCCGGGTCCATCAGGTTTTCAATGTCCTGCTGCCACAGGTATGTGTCCAAGCAATCATAGGAGCCCCTCAAGGAAGGCTCCTGGCCCTCCTCCGAGATACAGCGCACCGGGGTCTCCACTAAACCTCCCAGGACCGTGCCCACCTCAGAGTCAGATGAGTAGCCCTGCAGATGGGCCCAAGAAAGGGGAAGGGTGATCAGGACTAGGGACTCCTAGACCCAGGCCCCAGGAGCCAAGACCCCCAGGCCCTCCTCCCTCAGACCCAGGAGTCCAGGCCCCCAGCCCTTCCTTCCTCAGACCCAGGAGTCCTGGTCTCCCCAGCCCTCTCCTCCCTCAGACCCAGGAGTCCAGGTCCCCAGCCCTTCTTCCTCAGACCCAGGAGTCCTGGTCTCCCCAGCCCCTCCTCCCTCAGACTGAGTTGGGCCCCCAGTAAATAGCTGCCTTGGAAGAGGACTGTGTGTGGTTGATGGTGTTGGAAATGATGCTGAAGATGGTACGGATGGTGATGCTGGGCTTCTCTGGGTGGGAAGAAAGTAGTCTGAGCTTTAAGGGGAAGAGGCAGAACTTTGGGGATCCACACATGTGGGGGGGTATGCTCACCAGAAACCTGGATTTTCGTCTGAGATGTGTCAAGGTGGAGTTTTGGTTGGGACCTGTAGGGGCATGTGGCATGACTGGCTGCTCTGCGTCAGGGTCCTCAGCCTTCCCTGCCCCCACCCAGGAGCAAGAGCCCAAGCCTACCTTTCTGCAGATCTCTTCTTAGCTTGAGTGTGCTCCCCTTGTGACAAGATGAGAGGCACAGAGTCGCCTACGGCCTGAGACTTGAATCTGCGCTTGAGGGCCTGACAGCGGGAGGGGGGCATGGGGCAGTGAGAGGCACAGCACCCGAGCCCCCAGCCCTCTGTGGCCAAACCTGACCAGCCTGCTCACCTTGGTCTTCTTCTGTCTCTGAGATGTCATCAACTTGTAAGGAAAGGTGGGCTCAACAATCATGACTGCAGAGGAGGGTGTGCTTTGAGTCAGGGTCCGGGACAGGGAGAACACAGGGAGACATGCAGGGGGCTTGGCCAGGGGAGAAGGGGAAGGTCTGACCACACCTAGAGCAGCAGACACTGAGAAGTGGGGGAGAGCCTGACGGACACTGAGCCTGCTCACCTGAACGCTTGGACTGGGGCTGGGCCTGTGGACAAGGAGGAGGGCAGTCAGGAGGGGTGTCCTCCTCCTGGGTTCCACATTTCTGTACATACTTAGCCCAGGACTCCAGGATCCCAGCCCCTCCCCCTCCCAGGACTCAGGGGTCCTGTCCTCTGCTCCTGCAAACCTGGAACTAGGCCCCCAGCTCCCTCCTCCCTCAGACCCTGGAGTCCAGACCCCCAGGCCATCCTTCCTCAAACCCAGAAGTCCAGGTCCCCAGCCCCTCCTCACTCAGACCCAAGAGTCCAGACCCCCAGTCCCTCCTCACTCAGACCCAGGAGTCCAGGTCCCCAGCCCCTCCTCCCTCAGACCCAGGAGTCCAGGCCCCAGGTCCCTCCTCTGTCACCCAGGCCCCCAGTATCATTTCCTGAGATTCTGGATTTCAGGCTCCTGGACTCTGCTCTAAAATCTCAAACCACAGCTGCCCCGGGGGCTGTGGGGGCGGTGCACACCTGGAGGCGCCAGGTGGAGGCAGGAGGTGCCACATGGGCCAGGTCCATGGCGGGTGTACTCAGGGTCCTGGGGGCCCAGGTGGTGGCGGGCTCATGAAGCAGGTTGATGAGACGGATCCAGCGGTCAAACAGGAAGCCGGCCTCGTTATCAGGGGCATCCAGCTCTAGGTAGTAGTAGCGGCCGGTGACCAGGCGGAGCTTCAGGCGCCAGGCAGACAGGTCATGCACATAGAGGTGGGCCAGGTCCAGTGGGAGCATCCTGAGGGTGGGGGGCAGGAGATGCGAATGGTAGAGCAGGAGCTGGGACAGTGCGGGGGGGGCAGGTGGGGGGGTAGAGGCAATTGGTGAGGATGAGGCAGGAGGACTGCCTGGGGCAGATAGGGAGGATGGGGGCACCTGGTGAGGACGAGGTTGGAGCATTCCCTGCCCTCTCCAGGCTGAGCAATCAGCAGGATGTCTGGCAGCACCAGGCCTGGCAGGGAGGCAGCCACCCCCATGGTCAGACGGTTGGTTCTGTGGTGCACGTATACAGGGGCCCCTCGATTGGTCACCTGGAGGGCCAGGGAGAAGGGCTGGAACCACTCTTTTCTGCAGTGGTCCTTCGGCACCCCCAGCCCCCTGCCCCCAGATCCCTGCCCCCCCACCCCTGCCTCATGCCTGCCTGGGTTCAAAGCCCCCAGACCAGGGGCTCCAATCCCCCCCTGCCCCTCTCCACCCTCAGGGTGCAGGAAGCTGGGGACCTGGACAAAGTTACTCTCGAACATGGGCAGCGGGCGGAGGGGCAGGTACTCGCCCTTCTGGAGGGTCTTCTGCAGCTCGCCCAGAGTGGGGACCCATTTTGAGGGTCCCTGGAATGGCTCCATGCGCCTGATGTTCCGAAACCGGTTCATGGCGGTGGGAGAAAAGGTGGGTCACCAGGGATACACAGTTAGGGAGCCAAGCACCTGGGCACATGGCCAGCCAGTGTCCCCCAGCCCACCCGTCCTGGCCCTTTGGGCTTCACAGGTGCGGGAGCTCAGCGGTTCCAGAGGGTGGAGCTTCCCCAAGGCATGGCCATGGCCCTGCAGAAGGGGGGTGGTCAGCCCTGGCCCGGGGGAGGAGCCTTCCGGTGGAGGAGCTTTGTGACCTCATCAGACACATGTAGGACTCTTTCTGGGAACTCTCTGGGGGGCACGGATGGGCTCCTTTCTCCAGGATGTGGCAAAGGGTCTTGAGGGCTGGGGTCTGAGACTCAGAAGCCACCGCACGACCCAAAGTAGTGAAAACAGGACCCTTGTGGGGAGCCCTGGGGGAGTATTGTCTTGGATATTGTAAATGGATAATTAACCAAAGAGTTTCTGACTCTTAAGAAGGGAGGCCCAAGTATAGCCCTGACTCACTACTGATCTTTCTTTAGACCTTGAGTAAGACTCATACCCCCACTGGGCCTCGGTTTCCCCATATGTAACTTGTGTCTGTGGCAACAATTGCTGGACATGGCTTATAAAGAAAGGGATGTGCCCCATGGAAGGAGCCAGACCCCTGGCAGAATCACAGTTGTGTCTCCCTAGCTATGTGACTTTGAATAGCCAAACCCCCCTTCCAGCCTCCTCTTTCCTCAGCTGTAAAGTGGGGCATGATGGTTCATTCAGGGGATCGTGTAAGTAAAACCGCACACTTAAGGTACGGTCCAGAGTGAGCACTCAGTAAGCCATGATTCTTGACTCTTCTGTCAAGAAGAGGGCTTCTTTAGGGGGAAGATGTTGACTGGTGTTATTTCATTCTAAAAAGTGTTTATTTTTTTTAACTATGTCATGCAAAATACATAATACAGACAGGCACAAATAAGAACAAGTCACTCGTAACTCCAGCCCATCTTCCACCCTGAGGGGACCATTGTCTACATTTTGGTGTATTTTCTTCTAGGACTTTTTATTTTAGTTATTATCATTTTAAAGATTTTATTTATTTGAGAGAGTGAGAGAGAGCACGAGAGCGGGGTGTGAGGTGGAGAAGCTCGATGTGGGGGCTCGATCCTGGGACTTTGGGATCCTAACCTGAGCGGAAGGCAGATGCTTAACCAGCTGACCCACCCAGGCACCCCTGTTATTATTTTTAAAGTAAGCTATATGCCCAGTGTATGGCTGGGACTCACGACCCCCAGATCAAGAGTCAACAGCTCTACTGACGGGCCAGCCAGATGCCACATGTTCTAGGACTTTTAAGAACATCTGTATATCTATCTGTTCGTCCAAACACAAAATGAGAATCATGTCATGGTTAGTAGCCTGCTTTCTCTGCGTCTTAAAGCAGCCTCCGTCACATCCCCTCTGCGTGGCTGATGGTATTCAGTCACAGGAATGGGTGTAATTTATTAAACCAGCCCTCATTGTTGGACTTCTAGGTGGTTTCTGATGTGCTCTTGTGAACATCGCCATAGCAAATGACATCAGACTTGCAGCTTTGTCACGTACAAGTATTGTAGGGCACAGGATGGCCTTCTGGAAATTTCCATTAAAGATTTATTGAGTGCCTACAAAGTGCAGGCTCGGACCCGGCCCCCCAGCACTCAGGGTTCCTGGGGGACCAACAATCTCCCCTCTGCTGCCCTTCCCAACTAAGGGTCCTTGCTTCCCTCGGCTCTTCGGAGCCCAGTGTCCAGCCCCTGGCCCTCAGCCCTCAGAGAAATTGCCTCTTAAGTGGATGTGCATGACAAATTTAATTCCCCTTTCTCCATCTTACAAAGGTTTCTTGCATTTTTGTACAAAAACCCAGGCCTCCTTTCCCTTCCCCTCCCCACCCCAACCCAAAAAGTAATTGTTTAATAAATAATATATGCTTCTGCCCAGGTTCAGAGGGCTAGGGGATAGGGAAACCCTTTGGCCACAATTCTTAAGAAATTCAAGAATCTAGGACTCCAGGTCCCTGCCCCTTTGGTCTCCAAGTCCACCTACCTCCCACCCGCCCCCCCTTAAATAAATAAGTATAAATAAGGCACAGATACCCCCCACTCTGCCCAGGTCTCCTGGAGGGACCGTCTCGAATTAGGGGAAGAGAACAAGGGGGTGTTTTCCTGCTGCCATGCCCCCAGTCCCCAAATAAATAAATAAATAAGATGTGGCATCGAAGGACGGTGGTGGTTCCCGGTGGCGGGTCACAGCCGAGTCTTCAGCAGCAGCAAGCCCCGCACGGCCCAGTCAAGGGTCAGGTGCAGCCCCCCTAGAATAGCATGCGCTGCCCTGATGCCTCCCCAGGCAGAGGCTGGGGGGGCCAGCGGGGGAGCTGGTGGGTCGGGGGGTGCTTGGGGTAAAGCCAGGCGGGACATCTGTCGGGAGAGGATAGAGGGTTAGCAATAGGTCTGGGGTGCAGTGGGGATCCCAGGAAGGGGTGTGGGGAGTCTCTCCTTAATGAGGGGTTGGGGAGTCCAGGCTGCATGCTTCCAGGTTGTCTCTGGCCTGTGGGGTAGGGTTTCTGAGTAGGCAGTTCTCAGCATGTTGGGTTCAGAAAATGAAGACTGGGCTGAAAGGTGGGGGTGTCAGAGCTGGATTTCCAGGGCCAAGTCCAGGGGCTTGGGGCGAGGTCTATAGAGTCAGGACTGGAATCCTGGTGTTAGGTGAGGGCTGGGGTCTCAAGTCTGGGGTCGGGTCCAAGATCTCGGGGCTGGGGTCTTAGATGTGGGGTCTCCAAGCTCAGGGACTCGTGGGTGAGGACTGGGCTCTCAGAACTGGGAGCTAGAATTTGTGGTCAGGCCCAGGAAATGGTATTTAAAGTTTTCTGATCTCAGAGTCCTAGGTCTAGGATTTTAGCAGTCAGGGTTCAGGGGTTTTAAGGGCTCATGAACAGCATCTGAACAGCATCTGAGGTCTTAAGGACTCAGAGCTCAAGGTTTGAGACCTCAGGGTCTAGGCTCTTGGGATCTGGAGATGGTAGAGTCAGTGTCTCCAGGCTGCCTTTGGGTCAGGGTCTGGGGGGTCTCAGGGCCACAGGATTTGAGGGAACAGCTGAGGGTCTCAGAGCAGACCCGGAGTCTGGGGTCCCAGGATCTCAGGTTTCAAGTCTAGTCCTGGGGTGTCCTACCAGGAGCTGCAGCCGGCGCAGCAGGCGGTCCAGCCGGGCCTGGAGGGCACCCAGCTCCGGCTCCAGAGTCCGCAGGGAAGGGCCCCCGGCTCGGCGCAGCCACTGCACATGGCGCAGGTAGGAGAACAGGTCTGCCCGCAGCCGTGTCAGCACACCGGGGAGCTAGGGCACAGGGTATGCGGAGCATTAGGGAACACCTGCCCCCTGCCTGCTGTGGCCCCCAATCCCCCGCACCCCTCCATGCCCAGATCTCACCTAGACCCTCGTCCCTTTCCCCTTCCCTTACCTGTAGGGCTCCCAGCGCCCCTGCACTCATGGCCAAGGTGGGAAGAGAGTCCAGGTTGTGGTCTCCCTCGGCTGGAAATTTGTCTCTCTGTGGGGGCAAAGAAGCCTTGAGGGGGACCCTGCCCAGCTCCAAGGATCCCTCCATCCTCCAGACAGGCCCCAAATTCCTCCCTCCCTCCGTTTCTGCCACCGTGGTAGCCCAGAAGCCCTACCCACCCTTGGTCCCGGTCCCAGCCCATCCCCTCCAGTCTCTCCTACCACCTGGGCGGCAAGCTGCCGGGTATCTGCCAGGAGGGAACGGGTCAGGAGGACGGCGCTGTCCAGCTCAGCCCTAGGGTCTGGGGAGGCCCGTGGGGGGCCAGGAGGCGGCCCTGGGGCAGCAGCTCTATCTGGCCACAGGCTCAGGGCGACCAGGACCAGGCAGCAAACACCTAGGGGCGGGAGGAAACGGAGAGCTCAAACCGGACTGGAGGATCTGAGGGAGGAGGGACTGGGGGTCCTGAGTCCCAGGGTGGAGCGCCCTGGGCAGGTCGTAGGGCTGGGGCGGGCTTCTCTCTCCCTCTCCGGCTCTGGCTGCCCCGCCCGTCGGAGCAGACGCGGCCCGGGGCGGGTAGACGGGCCGGGCGTCTCCCGTCCGCCCCCGGACGCCGGAATCTGGGCCCCGGGGCGGGGCATGAAGGGGGGAGGCACAGGCCAGAACCTGCCCCCTCCCCGGGCCTCGGGAGCCCGAGCCGGACTGAGAGCAGAGGAATGAGACCGGGACAGAAACCCGGAGGCCCAGACCCCTGCCCGGGGGAACACCCCCAACCCCTAGTGCACCGCGGAAAGCCGGGCCGTGGTGCCTGCGATGCCCCCGGAGCACACCTGGGCGAAGAGAGGCGGAGGCGCGGGCGCAGCGGGGCCGTGGGAGGCGGAGAGGGACCCGGCGGCAGCGCACAGCTCGGGGGCTCCGGCCCGCTGCCTCCCCGGCAGCCCATCCCCCAGCTGCCCCGCCCACTCCCGAGCGCGCCAGCCAATCAGCGCCCCCCGGGCCGCCCCGCTCCCGCATCACACCCCCAGCCCGCCCCCCGGCCCTCCCCGGCCGCTGTCTGTCCTTCGGTACTCATCTGTCTGGCTCTCCCGTTCCTGTCGGCACCACTGCCTCTCTTTCTCTCCTCCCCCAGGCTGGGGTTGGTGTTCTGGACTTGCGTTCACCTCCTGGGGGGGCTCTCCTCCTCAGTTTCCCTCCCGGACCTCTCTGTCGGGATGCCTGAGGGTCTGAGTCTCTCGGTCCCCGCTGACTCCCCGGGGGCCCCAGGCCCTTGGGGGTCCCCTCCCGGCATCTGTCTGTCTGTCTGTCTGTCTGGGAGTCTTCATCTCTCTCGCGCTACCCTGTGCATCTCTCCACGTCTCAGCTTCGTCCTCCCTTCTCTCTGCCCGTCTCTTCTCCAGGCCTCCTGCTTTCTCGGAATCTCCTTTCCTCTTGTCTCTGCCTCCCCATAGCTCCCTCACTCTGTCTCTTTCTGTCCCATTCCGCTGCGCCAGTCTGCTCCCCACCCTCTTCACCACGGGCCCTCCCTCCTCCCTTCCTGTTCCCCCCACCCCATGAACTTGAACCGACTTACTGTTCATGTCCCCACAGGGCAGGGGTTCCCCAGGGCAGGGGGCAGGGAGTTGGGGGCCTTTAACCCTTCCCTGTCCGCTGCCGGGGGGGAGCCCTGGGGTCAGCTGGGCCTCAGCCTGGGGAGGGGAGGCATGTGCGTGTGAGCAGCGAGGGCCGTGGCAGTGAGGGAGTGTGTACGCCTGGGGGGTTATATAGGGGGCCAGGGCGGGCAGGCGGGGGGCAGGCGGCAGGGGAGGGCGGCCTGACACATCCTGACTCACCCTCCCTGCCTGCCTTTTCCATTCAGACGGAGCCGGCTGCCTCGCAGGGCTCAGGCTGCCTCGCTCAGAGGAGGGCATGGAAGGAAAAGTTGGAAAAGTTGAAAAGAGAAAGGGGGGGTGGTCGGAGAGGGGCTGGTGAGGTCATTGGCGTCCCCTCCCTCCACCTCCTCGTCAGGGCCGCCACTGGGGCAGAGGCAAGTGGCTCAAGAGCTGGGGCTGGTCTGTGGGCTGTGGGCAGGGGTCAGCTGGACCAGGACAGTGGAGAGGTGGGGAGGCTGGGGAGAGAGGGACGGGGGAAAGCTGGGGACTGAGCCACAAGACACAGGCCTGGGAAGATGGATGGACGTGCAAGGCAGGGCCATTCCAAGGGACAGAGAGAGCAAGAGGGATGGAGAGTGTGAGACCCAAGCAAGGACACAGAGACTATGCTTAGAGAGATGGGGCACTGAGGCAGAGATGAAGAGTCTGAAAGGCAGAGATAGGCAGTGACACACGGAGAGATAGGGACACCAAGCAGATACACTGCAAGAGCAGAGAGACCCACAGAGACCCAAGAGGAAAAGGGACAGATAGTTGCAGGTTTAGAGAGAGGGGAGGCAGGCAGCAGAAGAAACACACGGGGGACAAAGCTGCAGAGGCCCCAAAAGACAGGCAGGGAGCCAGAGACACTCAGAGATGGAAGGTGCTGAGCAATGAGGACAGAGAGGAGCAGAATCTCCTGGAGATGGGCAGGGATGTGAAGGTGGGGAGAGCAGCAGAGACAGGACTGAGAAAGCATGAGATGCCCAGACAAGGCCTTGCGTAGGTGCTGCACCCCCGCTGT
>PITA01009941.1:25416-74731 GCA_004023965.1 Spilogale gracilis
GAGTGGCTCAGCCAGGGAGTGGAGACGGGGACACGGCAGAGATGGCAATGAACAGAGGCACGGGGGTGAGGGTGGGGGGGGGGGGGAAGACAGGACAGCCATGGGAATACAGGCCTGATGAGCTCCAGGGACAGAGGCAGAGCCAGTGAGGGACCAGGTCTAGAGCCCCATCCCCTGGAGCACCCCCCCCCACCCCAGCGAAGGACACGATGGGAATGAGAAGATAAAGTGACAAGGTACCCCTGCAGGTCCCCTCCTGGCCCTCAAAACTTTGCTGAGCTGGCAGGGGGGCTCTGGGGATGAATGGTGGCTAGAGTCCTCCCCCTCCCATCCCCCACCACTGGAGGTGGGGGACGACAGCTCAAGTCCCCAGGGAGGTGAGGTCATAGCCCCCCCATGGTGGGACGTGACCTCATTGCCTCAGGTAAGAGCTCTCTCTCTTGGTCTGTCATGGCCACCCCTTCCAGGGCCCCCCAGGGGCCCTCCCCAGCCCCCGCTCCCGCAGGGACCCAGGACTCTGACCACTGGGTCTCCGCCCCTCAGGGGGCCTGTTTCCGGCTGAGTCAGCGTGGGGGGCCCAAGGCTGCGTCAGTGAGGGGAGAACTGACGTAGCCCCCCCCAGACCGGTGGGGCCAGCCAAGGTGACTCAGGCCACCAGCCTGGGGGATGGCCTGGCCTGAGGGGATAGGGACTGGGCCCAGGGCCAGTCTGAGAGCAACAATAGGGATCTCCCACTGGCCGCCCCTCCCACCTACTAGGAACCAGGGTGCTACCCAGACCCTTTTCTTCAACCCAGAATCCTGGACCCTCGGCCCCCTCCTCCCCCAGAGCCGGATGGCAGGTGTCCAGGCCGTAAACCCTGGTTCCCAGGTGGGGAAAATGGTGTTGCCATTCTGCCATCTGGGGAACCCTCTATGGGAGAGGTCAGGAATCTGGGGCTAGGTCAGTGTACCTGGCCGGTACCACTCCTCCCACCCCACCCTATCTTGCCTTGGCCCACACCCTGAGGTTATGGGGTCATCTTTCTCCTAATTCCATCTTTCTTGGCTGCAGGAGGCTGAAGGAGATGGGATGGGTGACGCAGGAGGTTAAGGGAATGCTCAGCATCCTGGGTCTTCCCCGGGGTGGGGCTGGGGGCGCTCTGGCTCCTTCCATTGCAAGGAGAGCACTGATCAGCAGGATTGGGGAATCACAAAAAAGTGACAAGATGACCGACACACAGACACAAAGACTGGAGCATGGACATCCAGAGTGAGAAAAAGACCAAGGTGTTAAAAAAATGGGATCTACAGATCCAACTGAAACAAGGTCAGAGGCTCCGAGACAAGGACCAGGGCAGACAGTGCCAAAGGCTCTGGGTGGGCGGGGACACAAATGGGAGGGAAGATGCCACCGGGTTTTGAGCGGGCAGCCAGGGGGTCCTTGCTCATGTGCCCTAGGCGAGGTAGGGCTGACTGATGTGAGGTCAGCAGGTCCGAGGCTGTGTGTGTCCGTCTGTCTATCCCTGGGGGGTCCTGTCTGGCCTCTGGGGGGTGACGGGGCAGGCGGGCCGCAGAAGCAGCCCAAACCTGTCATTAGCGGTGAGGGCCGTGACGGCGGGGGTGGGGGGGTGGGGGGTGGGGGGGCAGTTCCAAGCCGCGGTCCAGGGCCCGGCAGTCCCGCCCCCCACCCCCTCCTTGATCCCTGAGGAATCCCGGGAATTGCGAAGTGGGTCCAGATGATGTTGACACAGGAAACGGTCATCAGCTGCTGGCCTCAGCCCCACGAGCCCTATGACCCCCCCACCCCCGGCCCCCTGCTGAGCCCCCTCTAACCTGTGTCATCTCTGACGGAGGCAGCCCAGGGCCACTCAGCTCCCACCAGGATGTTTACAAGAGATGCACACAGCGGGAGTCAGCCTCATAGGACTTCCTGAGAAATGGGGTCTGGACTCCTGGACAGCTGCCCTCAGACCCGTTTCCTGGCCCCCTTCTCCCTCAGACCTGGGAGTCCAGACCTGCAGCCCCTCCTCCCTCACACTCAGGGGTGCAGGCCTCCAGCTCCTCCTCCCTTAGACCCAGGACTCCAGGCCCCCAACCCCTCTTCCATCAAACTCAGGAATCTAGGCCCCCAGCCCCTACTCCCTCTGACCCAGGAGTCCAGGCTCCCAGTCCCTCCTCCCTCAGACCCAGAGGTCCAGGCCCCCAGCCTCTCCTCCCTCTGACCCAGGAGTACAGGCCCCCAGCCTCTCCTCCCTCAGACCTAGGACTCCAGGCCCCCAGCCCTCTCCTCCCTCAGACCCAGGAGTCCAGACCCCCACCCCCACCTCCGTCAGACTCAGGGGTCCAGGTTCCAAAGCCACACTGCCCCAGGAAGCCCCCTCCTCACTGTACTGCAAAGCTGAAGGGAGGTTCACCTGAGAGAGCTGAGGATCATGGTCCCAACCCAGACTCCCAGCTGGCCTCCTTCTTCACCACTGAGAGGAACCAAATGGGGAACTTGAGGACCTCTATGTGGATGCCTTTTCCCATTTGTGGGTGGAGAGACTGAGGGCTAGGGAGAAGGGTCTTCCTGCCCACAAGCCACACTCAGGACTCTCACATCCTCTTGGCCCCTGACATTCCCCATCCATTCTCCACTGGGAGGCTTGGAGAGCCTTGGGGACAAGAGGACTCCTGAGCAAGTGCTCTGGCCTCTGGCCTAACCCCCATTTTCCCCTTGTCCTCCTAGCCACCTGGTTCTTAGTGGGAGCCCTCCCTAACAATGGGGCTCAGTGAGCCTCAGGCCCCCTGCCCCCAGTTGCTAGGGGGAAGACCCTCGGGCAATGATGTCTCAGGAGACTTTGGGCCCCTTGGAGCTACCCTGCAGGCAATAGGCCACTAAACAGAGGGACTTCCTGGCAGCGAAGTCCCCCAGGCCCCACCTCTTGGGGTCCCCTGGTTGGCAAGGAGGAGGAACCTTAGACCACCGCCCAAGTTGCTCAGGAGGCTTTTTTAATGCCCCAGGCCCCACCCCTACCTGCACCCCCATGGACCCTGCCACCTGGTTGCTAAGGAAGCCACTTCTTAACAACCAGGCATGACCAGGCCAGTATGACCCCCCCTTCCTCCTTCCCCACTGCTAAGGGGGCTCCCTAGCAACAGAACTTAGAACCCTGAAAGCTGGGTGGGCAGGTGGGCGGGGCCCAGCTGGTTGCTGGGGTGATGGCCTTCAAGGTCTGTCCCCACAGAGGCCCCAAGGGTCTGGGGAGGCAACATGGTGGGCTCTGGGATCCCAGCTTTGAGCCTCTTCCTGCTGATGCAGGGCTCAGTAGGTGAGGGGGCTGAAAAGAGGGTCAGAGAGCTGAGCAGGGAGCCTCTTCAGCCTCAATACAGCCCCTTCCAACACCAATCCTTTTTCTCCACAGATGGGAATGGAATCCAGGGATTCTTCTATCCATGGAGTGAGCAGTGGCTGAAACCCGGGTCCCCCAAGGACAGGGAGTCCAGACTAGACTCTTGAGTCTAAAGGAAGGATGGGCTGGGGACCTGATCCTGAGTCTGAGGGAGGAGGGGGCTGGGGGCCTGGACTCCCGGGTTGAGGGAGGAGGGGCTGGGGTCTGGACTGTCGGGTCTGAGGGAGAAAGGGGTTTAGGCCTGGACTCCTGGGTCTGAGGGGGGAGGGGAATGGGGACCTGGACTCCCCAGTCTGATGGCTGGGGTCCTGGGTCTCAGGGAAGAGGGGCTGGGAGTCTGGAGTCCAGGGTCCGAGGGAGGAGGGGGCTGGGGTCCTGGGCCTGAGGGAGGAGGGGCTGAGTACCTGGGCTCCCGGGTCTCAGGGAGAAGAGGCTGGGGGTCTGGACTCCTGGGTCCTACACAGAGTAAGCCCTAGGCAGGAGTCCTGGAGCCTGAGTTTGGGATCCTGGGGTTTGGAGGCCCTCGGGTCCAAATCTGTGACATAGCTGCCCTTGTGGTTGGTCCCAAGGCTGTGAAGGAGATGTGTGGGACCGGGAGAGCTGTGGGGGTCAGGCGGCAATCGAGAACCCCAATCTCTGTCTGCGTCTCCGATGCTGCTACCGTGATGGGGTCTGCTACCACCAGCGGCCAGATGGTGAGTGCCGGGAACCCGGGTCCCTGGGGCCGCTGAGATTCCTAGGTCTCAAACCTGCCTCCTTTGTGCAGAAACTATGCGGAGAAAGCACATGTGGGCGCTGGGCTGGACATGCGGAGGCCTCCTCTTCCTGATCTCCAGCATCTGCTTGTTCTGGTAAGTGGGGTTGGGGCTGAGGGTGGGCTCCTGCACACCCAGAGGAGCCTGTAGACAGTCCAGGCTGAGTTTGTACCCTCCCTGTCAGGTGGGCCAAGCGCCGAGATATGCTGCACCTTCCAGGGTTCTTAAAGGGCAAATGTGACCTGTCGAGGACCGTGTCTCTGTTATCTAAGGACCGGGGGACTTCGAGCGAAAAGAAGATATCTGCGGGCAGCATGCCAGCCTCCCTTCCTCAGGAGGGGAATGTGGATGTGTCAGGGACCACTGAAGGGGAAGTGACGGCAGAAGGGGGTGAAGAAACAGAAGGGGGGGAGGACGAAGATTAGGGGCACCCCTGGGGGGACCCCTCAATACACATATAGCATACAGATGCGTGGTCTCTTTTCTAAGAACCATGGGACTGGGAGGCACAGGAGCTCTGGGACAGGGAGCATGTGAGTGTGTGTGTGTGTGTGTGTGTGTGTGTGTTTGCAAGCGCATGTGTGTGTGTGTGTGTGTGTGTGTGTGTGTCCATCCACAAGCTGGCTGGGGAGCTGGGCTGTGATCTGGGGTTTCTAGGCTGAGTGGGGTCTGGAACCAGGGAGTGGTAGGTCAGCAGGGAGTGGCCTGCCACTCTCCTGCAGGAGCACCTTGATGGATAGCCTCCACCCAGTACCCTTGGAATCCTGCCCCATCCTCCAGCACGTGCCATGCCTCCTACCAATGCGGGAGCATGGCAGTGCTCCCTGTGGGACATGGGCCAACCCCGGTGGATGACATTACTCTGACTCTCCAGTGGCCAGGTGGAAATGCTCCTGGAAGGACCTATGGTTGGGCGCGTGGGTGGTTTAGTCATTAAGTGGCTGCCTTCGGCGCAGGTCATGATCCCGGGGTCCTGGGATCGAGCCCCACATCAGGCTCCCTGCTCGGCAGGAAGCCTGCTTCTGCCTCTCTCGTTCCCCCTGCTTGTGTTCCCTCGCTGGCTGTGTTTCTCTCTGTCAAATAAATCTTTTTTTTAAAAAAAGGAGTCTGCGGTACAAGACTTGTCCTGCCCGACCCTGTGCCTTCCTCAGGGGGGCACCCCCATATGAAGTCCCCTCCACAAGTACTTCCTTCCCAGGTGCCAGGGTGGCTCAGCAGGTGCAGACTCTTGCTTTAGGCTGGGGTCATGATCTCAGGGTTGTGAGCTCGAGCCCCCTGCCGGGCTCCTTGCTTGGTGGGGAGTCTGTGAGAGAGTCTCTCTCTCCCTTTCCCACGGCCCCAACCCTCTAAAATAAATAAATAAATCCTTTTTTTTTTTTTAAGGTACTTCCTTCCAATAAATGCCTGGCGAGTATAATTGGTCCCTCTGTCTGCTTTTCGGAGGACCCCCATACCAACAGACAGGTGTGGGCTGAGGGGAGTCTGGGTTCAAGATCCTGGTGCCACTGTGCCATCCCCCTCCATGAGGGGCCCAAGTGCAGCTGGGTTCCAAGGACCCCAGGGCATAGGTGGCCCCCCTGTGGGTGTGGCCTTGCCCCAGTACTGTCCCTCTCCCAGACAGACACACAGCGCTATGAGGCAGAGCCATTTATCCAGAAAAGGATGGGGGCAGACAGGCAGGCATCCTGGTGGCCCAGGTGACAGTGGGCACAGCTGCACCACGAGGTCCAGTCCTCACAGGTGGGGCGGTAGGGCTGTCTGCAGGAGGAAGTGGGTGGGGTTAGTGGCTGCGCAGGATCCCTCCCTGGACCCATGCATTCCTGGGGTTCACCACCCAGTGCGTGGAAGGAAAGAGCCCCTTCTTCCTGCTCTGGCCCCTCGTACATTGACTCACACCCCTGCTCAATTGCTCCTTCATCCCTCCGTGTCCTGACCTGCGGCAGCATATTTGTCTCACTGGGGGCCAGTGGCACAAGCTGGAGAACAGGAGACAGGAAATCCAGAGAAGACAGATGAAGACGCATAGAGAGGACAATGGAGTACAGAGGCAGAGAGCCACAGAAGGCCCAGACAGACAGACGCAGAGAAAGAAAAATGTAACAACGGCTGCTGCTGGTGGCTCTGCCAACTCCATTCATTTTGGTCCCAGAGGGAGACCCTGAGCCGGAAGCATCAGGCCCCTGTGTTAAAATTCAAGTGCTGTGGGGCACCTGGGGGATTTGGTTAAGCCACTGCCTTCAGCCCAGGTCATGATCCTGGAGTCGCTGAATTAGTCCCTGCTCAGGGGGGAGTCTGCTTCTCCCTCTGACCTTTCCTATCTCAAGCTCTCTCCCTCATTCTCTTTCAAATAAAATCTTAAAAAAAAAAATTCGGGGCGCCTGCGTGGCTCAGTTGGTTAAGCGACTGCCTTCGGCTCAGGTCATGATCCTGGAGACCCAGGATCGAGTCCCACATCGGGCTCCCTGTTCGGCAGGAGGCCTGCTTCTCCCTCTCTCACTCCCCCTGTTTGTGTTCCCTCTCTGGCTGTGTTTCTCTCTGTCAAATAAATAAAATCTTTAAAAAAAAAAATTCAAGTTCTATGTCCTTTGCCTGCTGGAAACCCTTGACCCTGCCCACTGAGGAGTCAGTCCCATGTTCGAACAGGTCTATCTTCCTTCCAAGAGGGGCCTACACTCCAGTCAGCTTGACCCATGTTTCTGGCAGGTAGTTCCCGTGGGAGATCTGCCCAGCTGTGTTAGACTTCTGGGCAAGGTAAAGGATTCCCATCCCTGGTGGGGGTTCTGCACTCTAGGCCAGATTTTGTGGGAGCTGATGTTTCCGCATCGATGTGTACATCTTGTGTTAAACCCATCTCCTCCTCTGAAGGGCATAGCGTGGCTGATGATTGGAGGGACTATTTTCTCAGCTCTTACAAAGAAGGGGGTACAACCACACCATTCGGGGTGCATAGGAGAAGAGTTCAATTTTTCCCACACAGAGAAGGTCTTAGCATGTAAGGATTTAAGTTTTTTTTTTTAAAGATTTTATTTATTTATTTGACAGAGAGAAACACAGCTAGAGAAGGAACACAAGCAGAGGGACTGAGAGAGGGAGAAGCAGGCTTCCCGCTGAGCAGGAAGCCTGATGTGGGGCTTGATCCTGGGTCTCCAGGATCATGACCTGAGCCGAAAGCAGTTGCCCAACCAACTGAGCCACCCAGGCGCCCTGAGGATTTAAGTTTGTTTTTTTTTTTTTATGGAACTCCCGTTTGAGAAACTGAGTCAGTCACTCATCCATTGTTGACATTGTTCCTCCTCTCCATTCACCCATTGGCCAACCCAACCATTTTTTCATCTACCATTCTTTGTGCCCCAACCACCCATTCACCAGTTCTGGTGTTTACCAGTTCCTCAATCTAACCACATCCATCCATCCACCAACCAAACATTCATCCCTCTCTCCACCCACCCATTCACCAGTCTGCCCACCCATCCAACAGCCAATCCATCCACCCGTCAAAGAATCCTTCCGTCCATCCATGCGTCCACCCACCAAGCCAATCATGCTTCTCTGAGCTCCTGAGCTTACTTTTTGTGGGGTCATGCTAAGGAATGAAGACACCAGGCATCCAGGCCTTACCATCATGATGCTCCCTGGCCAGTAGGAGAGACAGTACCAACACACAAACATCCACAAGAGAGATAACAAGACAGATAACAGACACTATGAAAGACCCAGAGAAAGGCAGCAAAGTTGAGTTGGATCTTAATGGACACACGGCACGTTTTCCATATGGAGTAAGGACGGCAAGGGCACTCCTGCTGTAGGGGGAGACTGTGAACAGAGGCCAGCTGTCCGTGGACTGAAGGAGGCTGTCATAACTGCAAAGAAGAAAGGAGATGTGGGGCTAAAAGTGGGGGGCCCAGGGAGTGGTGGGGGTTTTAATCCGAGGGCAACAGGGAGCTACAGCAGAAGTTTGAGCAAAGGAGAGCAAGCTGGAGATGTGCATTTAGGAAAAGGGATAGAAGACAGGAGAGAGAAAAGGGAAGGAATGAGCAGCAGAGCCTTCCCCGGGTCTCAGACTCCCAGTATTGTCGCTCCTTCCCTCTCAGAAGAATCCTAGCTGTGCGCCCTTGTGCAAGAGGTGGCACCTTTCTGGGCTTCAGGGTCCTCCCCTGGGATGGGGATGGTATAAGTGGTGGCCTCCGAGGCCCAGTTACAGTGAGAGGATTAAATGGGACCTGGTGCTCCTGGGGGCTAGAGTGCAGAGCAGGTCTCCAAGTGTGGGGGCGAGCGAGTAATGACTCTCTAGGCTTCATCTGGGGGTAAGGTCTCTTTGTCTCTTCTAAGTCTGCACTCATGTCTGCAGTCCAAGGCTCCAACCTCTGGGCTCTGTCTTGATCTTGTCCTTTATCTTTCTCTCCCCTCGTCTCTCTCCCTCCCTATCTCTCTGGCTCTTCTCTATTTCCACCCCCACATCTCTTCACTCTCCCTGCTGTCTCTCCAACACCTCCCATCTCTCCAGCTCTGCCTCATCTCTCTTGCTGTCTCTCCAGTTCTCCCGCTGTCTCTCCATCTCTTCCCCTGCCTCTCCAGCTCCCCCTCCTCGTCTCTTCAGCTGTCTGTTTTATTGTCTCTCCAGCTCTTCCCAACTCTCCCCCTGTCTGTCTTGCAGTCTCTCCAGCTCTCCCCCTGCCTCTCTATCTCTTCCGGTCTCTTTCTCCCAGCCCCTCGTCTCTCCAACTCAACCACTCGCCCCTCTCTCTCCCCTGTCTCTCAATCTCCCCTCCCCCATGTCTCTCCATCTTTCCCCCCGACCCCGCTTTTCCAGCTCTCTTCAACTCTCCCTGCCACCCCACTCGCTGCCCCACCCCTCACCTGGGGCTCACTCGGTGCCGGCGCCCGCCGCCCCGGGCCCGGCCTCGAGCGTGGCGAGCTGCAGGCGCACGCGGCGGGAGCCGGCGGCGGGCGGCGGGGGCACGCGAACCGCACGGCGCGTTCCCAGGGAGCCGGGCGCGGCGCGCGGGCCAGACGAGGGGGCCGGCGCAGACCAGCGGCGGGAGAGCTTGCGCGCCAGGCGGGCGAGCGCTGAGGGCCGCAGGCCGTAGTCGCGCTCGAGTTCCTGGCGCGAGATCTCGATGTTGCCGGTGTACCAGAGGATCCAGCCCAGCAGGCTCAGGAAGACGAGCAGGGCGCCGGAGTAGATGAGCAGGTCGCCGAAGTCGCGGCCGCGCACCTGCAGCTGCGCGAACACGCCGGTCAGCAGCGCCGCCATGCCCGCCACGTCCAGCGCTACGGCCAGCAGCAGCGCCATCCGGCAGCGGCCCAGCCCGGTCGCAGGCCCCGGCGCGCCTGCCGGCGGGGACGGAACACCCGGCGGGGGCCCCTGCGGGGCGCCCACCGCTGGCGCCGCTGCCATGGATGGCCCAGCTGCGCCGCGCTGGCTGCCCCGAGAGCGTTCCGGGGTGCGGCCCGGCCAGGGGCGGGGTCAGGGAACGGCGCCAGGTGTGCCCGGCGCCCGCCTGGTCACCTGAGCTGGCTGGGGTGCACACGGGCCCGACTTGGGGGGTGCCCTGGCCCTGGTTTCTGGGCCCGTCCTGGCCCTCAGAGGACTTGCTGGGGCAACCAGCCTCCGGGATAAAGGTGGGAGGGGCCTTACATCCCCCAAGGAGCGCGAAGGAACACATTCAAAATTCAGGGTGCCCTAATGGAGGCAGCGTGGGGTGCTGTGGGAGCCCGGACGTTGTTTCTGTTCAGCGTCTGCCTCCCCGCGCCCCAGACCCCGTGGTAGGGACAGGTGGGGTCAAAATACTAAGATCCGACAAGGCCCCTGGACCCGGAGCCCCGGGGCGCAGGGAGTCCGTAGGCGGGGCTCTCTAATGGAGGAAACACGGGGCTCTCGGGAGCTGAGATTTCTCTCCCTCATTGCCTGTCTCCTGGGGCGGCCCGTGCGCCCCTGGGGGTTGGATGGTGCTCCCGGCCCTCCCGCACCCCGGTTAGGTCTGGGTGCCATAGTGGGGTCAGGAGGGCGGTCACCCCGGCTTCTCCCAGTGCTTCCGGACGGCCAGGACTCCGAAGCCCACGGGCACGGAGAGGGACCCCACGGAGTTTCCGGACACAGTCACAGGTCTAGCTGCACTCGTGGGGCGACAGAGGCTGAGCCGGGGTCTCCGGAGCCCCCCAAGCGCCCAGCCCCGTGCTGGCGAGGCCGAAGCCCGGGGGACACATCCGGCGGCGTTCCTGCCCCTGAAGAGGACCATGGCAACAGAAAGTAACCGTCCAGGGAGTTTAAGGGGCGCGACGGGCGGAGGGGGAGAGGCCGGCGGCTGCACCCCCTCGAGGAACCTAAAGCTTTAAATGCAGCTCTCTTCCCCTCCAAACCACTCGCCCTTGGAGGGAATCAACGCCCTCCTGGGGGCGGAGGGGGGGCAGTCTGGGAGAAGATTCCGTCCAGCTTCTCTACAGACTCTACAGCGTTTGAGATCGCGGCGGGGAGGGCGACCCCAGAGGTCGGCCTGGATTAGTCGCAGATTTCCGAACGTGGCTCGGTGGAAAACGAGTGTTTCCGAAAAGACCCGAAAAGGCTTGCGCCAATAAAAGAAGGCGGCCACCCCGCGGGAGAGCGTCTCCGAAGGGTTCCGAAAATGCCCTAGCGGGCATCCGTGCTGTCGTCGGAAATAGCCGAGAGCGTACGAAGAAGAACGGGAGCATTCGAAGACGCTGGAGCAGGCCTTAAGTAATTCACGCGTCCGCATGTTCGTTCAGTGGTAAAACAAATATTTATTGAGCGCTTATACTGTGCCAAGCGCTGGTGAACAACCCTGGAGGAAAGGGACTTGGAGCTTCTCAAACGACACACTCGGAAATCCAGCGCTGCGCTTCCGAAAACACACGAAGGAACCTCGGAAGGGTGGTGCTCCGCCTCGGAGAACTCGCCCTCGGGTCACTAGCCGAAGAGTTCCGAAGGTCCCTGAACGGTTCGGCGGAAGTAGCCGAACGGTACCGAGCCGCTTCAGAGGCGGACGGCGGGCGGTGAGGACAGGCGGGGGCTTGAGCGGTCATGCGCGTGCCCACAGAGGAAGCGGAAATGCGTGTGCGCATTAAAGGTGTCATCCCGCCCCTGGCTTGCCTCTTTCCGTCTCCGGCTGCCACTGCGAGAAGAGGTGAGCGCGCCGCTCTCCGTCATCCGCGTGGTCGCCTCGTTTTCTCCGAGGCCCGGGGCCCTCTGGCTTTGCCTGGCCTCTGTCGCCGCGCACCCCGTGCACTTGGCCACCCCCGACCCCGCCGCCGGAGGTCCCTGCGGCTTCTCACGTTCTCTTCCCCTGCGTCCCCCGCCTGAGTTCAGCACACTACGGGGACCCCTGCTGGCTCAGTTCCCAGTCACGCCCCTGCCCCTGCCGCCCGGGTGGGGCCGCGTGGCCCGGCGCCGGCCTGCCGCGCCCCCAGATAGCCGCCTCTGCTTCTCTTCCCGCAGCCTCCGTCGCTATGTCCGCCCACCTGCAGTGGATGGTCGTGCGGAACTGCTCCAGCTTCCTGATTAAGAGGAACAAGCAGACCTACAGCACTGTGAGTGGGGTCGGACCCTGGGCCTGGGGCGGACCCATTTCCTCCCCCACTCCCCGCCCCGCGGTCGCCGCGCCCCTTCCCGGCCTCACGGCCCGGTGCGCCCTCCGCCCCAGGAGCCCAACAACCTGAAGGCTCGCAACTCATTCCGCTACAACGGGCTGATTCACCGCAAGACCGTGGGCGTGGAGCCCGCGTCCGACGGCAAAGGCGTCGTGGTGGTCATGAAGCGCAGATCCGGTGAGCACCTGCGGGGCGTCGCGCAGCCTCAAGGCTGCATGGGGCGGCGGGGAGGGGCTCGAGTGGAGGCCGGAGCTCTGTGAAATCCTGGAGCCATGTCAGATGCACGCAGCTGTCCCCGTGCCGCGGGTGGAGCCTTCCCTATGGCTCCCACCGGTAAGGACGGACAGGCTTGCAGCTGGACCTGCCTTGTGCATTTAGGAGCAGTCCCTGAACATCTCTTCCCTAGGGGATGGGCTCTTAGTGTCTTAGAAGGTTGTGGGGATCCAGGAACTTCAGAGGCAACTATGGTGGAGTCGGGCGGGTTCGTAACCCCACCACCTTTGTTTGTTGCTGGGGTTTTTCCTGATCTCTCATTAGGGCTGTTTCTGTTTGGGTTTGGAGTCCAGCACCCTGTTCAGGGACAGCAGGGTGTGTGGCCTGCTGGCTCTTGATAGGAGTCCTTCCCATCCTACATTGGGGGGTTACCCTCCCTTCTCAGCTCACCATGAGTTCCTAGTGTTCTCATGCTCCTGACAACCCCGTTCTGGTGTTCTGGGCCCTGAAACTCACTTGCCCCTCTCGGATTGTTGGGTGGCCTCTCCTGGGTTGTCAGGAACTGGACTGGTTCTGGTCTGGGTCAGGGACTCGGTCTGGGCTGATGTTGAAAGGCACTGGTATGGTGAAGGGTCCTCAGTTTTTGGGTGACACCTTCCCTATCTGTTGTTTGGGGCACAGGACTCTTGCCAAGATTCTTTTCACTCTGTCCTGCTTCGCATCCTGAATGAGACTCACAGCTTTGCACACAAGGAAGGGGGGTGCTTTCTTTCTCATCTAGGGGCAGTGCAGTCCAGGATTCACCTGTGCATGGATGGGGGCCAGGTGTTGTCACAGGACTCGCCCTTACTCTGGCCTTACCTGATCTCTTCCTGGCTCTCTGGCATCCAGCCAAGCCTCACAGCTTGTTTCTGATCCCTGTTCCAGACGGCCTAGCTTGAGCCCAGGCGGGTATGTGGGAAGAGGCCAGAGCTGCTGTCTCACAGGCATTCCCTGCCTGGCCAGTGTGGGGGCAGCATCCTGCCCTGGAGCCAGGCAGGCAGGCTGGGCTCAGATATTCGCTGTGTGCCTTTCATTTTGGACAAGAGTCCTCATTTCATTGCTTCTGCTTTTCTCTCTGAGAAGAGACTTAAACCTCGTGTCAGAGACGCAGAAGACCCATTGAAGGGTGCAAGGCTGACTGTGGCTGGGGTTGGCTGTGGAGGGTGGCCTGCCCAGGCTCACAGTGTAGGCGTTCAGTTTTCCGGGGTGAGAGCACACCATCACACTCACTCCTGCCACCACCACTCCTGCTCCGCCAGGCCAGCGGAAACCTGCCACCTCTTATGTGCGGACCACCATCAACAAGAATGCTCGGGCCACTCTCAGCAGTGTCCGGCACATGATCCGCAAGAACAAATACCGCCCCGATCTGCGCATGGTGAGTGGGGGACTGGCTGTGGCCTGGG
Source organism: Spilogale gracilis (assembly GCA_004023965.1). Lineage (NCBI taxonomy): Eukaryota > Metazoa > Chordata > Mammalia > Carnivora > Mephitidae > Spilogale > Spilogale gracilis. The sequence goes on from PITA01009941.1 coordinate 38,811, forward strand.
GAGCCTGGCCGGGCCTGTGAGGAGGGTCTCTGCTGACGGCTAGACCTGTGCTCGGTAGTGGGGGCCAGTGCACTAAGCCTTTTCCCTGTCTCCAGGCTGCCATTCGCAGAGCCAGTGCCATCCTGCGCAGCCAGAAGCCTGTGATGGTGAAGAGGAAGCGGGCCCGCCCCACCAAGAGCTCCTGAGCACCTACCCCCACCTCTAAAGCAATAAAGAAGTCACCCTCCTCACCTGGGCCTTCCTTCTGTGCTGCCCTGGGGCTCTGCCCTGTGTGTGTGTGTGCCTGCATGTCCCAGCGTGCCCCCACACCTGCTGTTCCCATACCAGTCACGGTGTCTTGGGACTGGAGCACGTGGGTCCGGGTTGGGGAGCTCTGTCCCAGCATTTCTGCACCTCAGGGGTGGGGCTTGGTCCAGGTCCTTGCATTGAACATGGCAGCAGTAACACTGCAGCACATGAGTGCTTGTTCCACAGAAATGTGACCTCTTTGAGAAAGACTATAGAGCCCAAATCTAAGAGCTGGGCATCCAGATCAAGGGTTTGTACCTAGTGCGGCAGTGTGTGCCATGTGGCTTGGGCACGGGAAAGGACATGGTGTGTGTGGCGCTTCGTAGTTTGGGACTGGGCTGTGAACTTGCCAGGGGAGGGGGGTGGCCTGAAGGCTGATGGAGGTGGGAAGCGGGTTGCCGCTGCTCTCAGGGATTAAGTTCTAGGCTCCCCAGGAGTGAAGTGGACAGAGCTGTGCAGCAGGAGTGTACCCACCCCTCCCTGTGTGAAGTGGGAGCTGCTGGTGTTCGGCAGCTCTGGAGTCCTCACAGGTGCAGGCTATTAAAATAGCCTGTTCCTGGCTAGGAACCTGGGTGGCCACCTGTTTGTCCCCTGTTGGACTGGAAGTGTGAGTGCCCCATTCCTCTTGGCTCCGTCCTCTTCATGTTCTCCAATCCCAGTCCTCCCTGGTGCTTCTAGGACCCCACGGCATGCTCCCCATGCCACTCATTGTTGCCTCTTTTTCCCTCCCACCCCACCCCATCTCCCCCAGAGGACCCTTGTTTCCTATCCTGGGGGGCTAGAATAGGTTTTCTCAGTTTCCTGCTCTCACCTGTTGCCTGCCTCCCTCCTGTTGTTGAAGAATACTGGTGATGGTTCGTGGGTCGTATCTCCATCTCAGCCATTACCTGTGGCTCTGGTCATGGAACTGGACTTATCTTTACCTTTTGGGAGAATTCTGCAGGTTACGGGAAGCAAAGGGCTGAGCAGGCACTGCCCATGTTAAGTGCTTGATAGGTCTGTGTTCTGTCTTCTAGAAGGTAGGCGTTGTGTGTGTGTGTGTGTCGGGGGGGGGGCATTTCTCATCCCACAGACCCACAGAGCAGGTGTCACTCCCACTTTACAGATGGAATCACTGAGGCTCCCATGGGGAAAGGGTCTCCACTGTCACTGCCTTGACCCGTTTCCTTCGTACCTGCTGTGTGCCAGCCAGCATGCCATGGGTAGAGGATCTGGTGTTGGAAAGACCCTGGTCCCTACCGTTCTGGAGACCACGTACTGAGACAGCAGCCTGCTCCCTGCCGCCACAGCAGAGCTCTCTTGACTAAGTGCATTTGCCTCCAGAGTCCCCATTTGTTTTGGGGCATGACCCCTGCTTCCAGGGGCTGCGTTTGCTCACCCTGACACAGAGGTCCTGATGTAGAAACCCCTGCTGCCTCTTGCCTGGACTCTTGCAGTATCCTCCTCTCTTGCCCCACTTAGGTCTGTTCTCGACTCAGATGGAGAGGCATCCTTTTGGAACTAAGTCAAGTAGCTTAAAGTCTGCTGAGAACCCTCCTGTTTTTCCTATCCCACTCCAAATGAAAAGCAGGCCCTTGGCCATTTTTGCCTAAGCCTGCCCCCTCCACGACACCTCCCTGCACCAGGCCGGCCTGCCTCAGGGCCTTTTTTTGGGCTGTTCCTCCCCTTGCTCAATGTCACCTGAAAGAGTTCTTTCCTGACCTATCCATTAAAAACTCCAGCCCTTTCTCCACCCTGGGTTTATTTTTGTCTAATGCATATGTGTTTGCTCTGTGTGGTTGAGCCAGGAATTAGTCTAGGGCCCCAGCATTGGGAAGGTGCCTGATAAGTACTGGATGTTGAAGTGTCTGAGGCTCATACCTGGGAGCCCTTTGCTCACCCACCATGTCCTGATGGTGTCTTCTCTGCACTGGAGCCCTCTGCCCGTGTGGAGTCCTAGTTGCTGGCATCTTTGATGTAACTATTTGAATCCTCCCTCGTGTGCCCTCTCCTGACCTCAGTCTGTGACGTGGGCTCAGGTACCAGGGTGGGCTGGGGAAGCCACAGCAGGCGTCTGGATGCCACTAGCATGCCTGAACCAGAGGGGTGGACGGAGGGAGCAGTTCTCTGCCCTGAGTCAATGTGCTGGAGTCCCCAATGCTTGTGGACTCAGTCACATGGTCTCCCCCCCATGCCTCAGCTTCTCATCTCTTCCCTCCTAGGAAAGGAGAGAACTTGGGAAAGCTCTGATTTGCATGGGACCATCTCTTCCAACTTTCTCATGAGTGATGTGTGTTTGCATGGAAATTGGAAAACAAACAGGGAAAGTAAAAAGATAAAAAGTAAACCTCGGGCGGCTGGGTGGCTCAGTTGGTTCAGCATCTGACTCTTGATTTTAGATCAGCTCGTGATCCGGGGTCCTGAGCCCAGCGTTATGCTCTGCTGGGCATGGAGCCTGCTTAGGATTCTCTCTTTCCCTCTCCTACCCTCCTTCCCCTCCAGTTGCACACACTCTCAAAAGAGTAAACCTGAAATACCCAGACACATCATAGTAATAATGCTGAAAGACAAAGGGAAAAACTGGAAAGCAGCAACAGAAAGATGACTCACAGGCAAGGGAACCCCAAGACTGACAGCTGACTTCTCAGCAGAAACAGTGGGTCCAGGAGGCAATGGGGGGACACGTGCTAAAAGACCACCCCGCTCCCTCAGCCTGCTACCTGCCTCCCCGTCAAGACTAGTCACTCAGAGTGGCCATGAGAGGTGGGCTACCTTGGTCAGGACAGGCTTGCCTGCTCCCAGCTGTGGGCATTTGGGTGGGTCACCTAATGTCTTGATGTCTCAGTTTCCCCAGATGTGAAATTAGATCATTTCAAGGGCAGGGACTGGTTTTGAGTGCTGATTGTCTCCTGTGCTAGCCCTGGGACTGTTTGAAGGATTGAGTGTAGGGCATACCCTTGGCAGTGTTACTCAGCGTTAGAGCTCTGGGGCCACAGTGCTGAGACAGGCTCTGTTGATGGCAGGGGCTGGCCTGGATTCTATTTCCACCCGCACCACGCGCACAGGAGATACATTGGGGCTCTCTGTATATTTAAATTGGCTTGCGATTGTGCTCCCTGGCTGTGCAAGCTGGGGCAAATGGCTCAGCTTCCCTGTTCCCTTGCTCCCTCATCTGCAATGTGCACAAAGCCACTACCTTTTCCTGTCACCGTGTAAGAAGCAGGGTGCAAAAAGCTTAGGGCAAGGCCTGCCGTGAATTAGTATTTACTATTTTTTTTTTACTTTATTTATTTATTTATTTGACAGAGAGAGAGAGAGCTCACAAGTAGGCAGAGAGGCAGGCAGAAAGAGAGGAGGAAGCAGGGTCCCCACTGAGCAGAGAGCCCAACGCAGGCTGAAGGCAGAGGCTTTAATCCCCTGAGTCACACAGGTGCCCGAGTGTTTACTATTATAAGTTATTTTGATCACCTGAGATGTCTTCCCAGGTCTGTAACTTAGCTTGCAAGCAAAATGATGCTCGGGTTCTCCAGAGCACTCTGAACACCTATGTTAAATCCACACACCCCAACAGCCCGTGGCTTTGAGCTTCTGTGAGTGGCCCAGCCATGTGTGTACGCACGTGTGTGCCATTATGAGAATGGCACGTGTATGAGGTTTGGAGATGTGCAAACTAAAGGCTCAGAGTATCCAGGGGGAGAGGGGCCCCAGGATCAGCCCCTGGTTTTGCAACCTGTTCATCTTTGTTTTTTAAACTGTTCAACATAATGGGTTTTGACCAGCCTGCTGAGTCAACCCCTACTGTGTGTTCATCCCTAGTATTTATGGGAGAGAGGCAGCAATAGGGAACAGTGTATTGTCTTTATATTTTCCCAGAAATACAAAACTGTTCTTAAAAAAGAGGGGGGGCGCACCTGGGTGGCTCAGTCGTTACGCATCTGCCTTAGACTTGGGTCATGATCCCAGGGATCAAGCCCCACATCGGGCTCCCTGCTCTGTGAGGAGTCTGTTTCTCCCTCTCCAACTCCCCCCGACTGTGTTTTCTCTCTCACTGTGTCTCTCTGTGTCAAATAAATAAATCTAAAGGAAAAAAAGTTTTTTTTTTTTAAAGCCTATTAAAAAAAAAAACTCTGAAACAGGGCGTCTGGGTGGCTCAGTCAGTTAAGCATCTGCCTTTGGCTCAGGTCATGATCCCGGGGTCCTGGGATCGAGCCCCATGTGGGCTCCTTGATCAGCAGGGATTCTGCTTCTCCCTCCCTCTTGCACTCTCACTTGCTCTCTTTCTCTCTCTCTCAAATAAATAAAATTTTAGGATAGTTTGTGATTCCTAGACTGGAGAAAAAACGCACGTTAGGTAAAGCTCAAAGTGCTGGTGTGGGCGTGGGGGAATAGCTGGCTCGCATTGCTGACAGGGAGTAGCCTGGTACAAACCGCATGGGGACTACTTCGGCAACATCTGTACAAATTACAAGTGGATGTACACTTTGGCACAGTAATGATACTTCTGAGATTTGCTCTAAAGGTCTGTTCCCTTGTGTGCCACCTCGCCCACATCTAAAGGTTATTTGATCCAGAGTTGTTGGTCAATGAGAACAGGACACTAGAAAGAAATCAGGGCACATGTGTATGATGGAACACTCAGCAGCGAAGAGCAGGGAGGTGCTGCTTTGCACAGACTTCCAAGACTTCCGCTGTAGCTGACAAAGCAAGGAGCAGGGGTGCCCGGGTGGCTCCGTTCGTTCAGTGGGTTTAGCATCTGACTTGATTTCGACTCAAGTCATGATCTCAGGGTGGTGAGATCGAGCCCCACATCCAGCCCCACACTCGATGTGGGCTTCTGCTTGGGATTCTCTCACTCTCTGCACCCAGCCCCCCCTCCCATAAATGAAATTAAAGGAAAAAAAAAAAAGGCAAGGAGGAGCAGCCAGTATAAAGGACACTATGTACTGTGCGAAAATAAAAGGGGGTGGGCTTAACAATATATAAATTTGCTTGCATTTGTGTAGAATTTCTCTGTAAAAAAATACAAGAACCTGGGAACACTGGTGGTCTGTGATAAAGGGAACTGGATGTAGGGGAGACAGGAATGGGAGGGAGCTGTTTACTTGTAGAAACTTTTTTTTTAAGATTTTATTTTAGTTTTTTTTAAGATTTATTTATTTATTTGGCAGAAACACAGCTAGAGCGGGAACACAAGCAGGAGGAGTGACAGGGAGAAGCAGGCTTCCTGCCGAGCAAGGATCCCCCAGCAGGGAGCCACATGCGGAGCTCGATCTCGAGACTCTGGCATCATGACCTGAGCTCAAGGCAGACATTTAACAGACTGAGCCACCAGGGTGCTTCCTTTTGTAGAAACTTTTACCTAAAAAAAAAAAAAAAAATTAAGAATTTACTTTTTGAAAGAGTAACATTCATGAGGTATTCCAAGCTTTCCTTCCTTGAGGCAATTAGTAGTCCCAGGTTCTAATGCGACCCTCCAGAAGCATTAAATTCATATGCAAGTAAGTAACACATAATCCTATTTTAAAGATTTTTATTTATTTATTTGAGATAGAATGACAGAGAGAGCCAAGCAGGGAGAGCAGCAGGCAGGGGAAGCAGACTTCGCGCTGAGCAGGGAGCCAATGTGGGTCTTGGTCCCAGGACTCTGGGATCATGACCTAAGCCGAAGGTAGACGCTTAATGACTGAGCCACCCAGATGCCCCCAAAATAAAAATCTCTAAAAAGCAATGCCTGGGTGGCTCAGTTGGTTAAGCATCTGCCTTTGGCTCCGGTCACGATCCCAGAGTCCTGGCTCTGTGCTTAGCGGGGAGTCTGCTTCTCCCTCTCCCTACACTCCTTCCGCCTGCCTAAGCTCTCTGTCTCTCTCAAATAAACAAATCATTTTTAAAATTAACATATGATGTATTATTTGTTTCGGGGTACAGGTCTGTGATTCATCAGTCTTACACAATTCACAGCAGTCACAACACATACTCTCTCCAATGTCTATCACCCTGCCACCCCATCCCCCCAACCCTCTCCACTCCAGCAACCCTCAAGTTTTTTTCCTGAGATTAAGAGTCTCTTATGGCTTGTCTCCCTCTCTGGTTTCGTCTTATTTCATTTTCCCCTCCCTTCCCCTATGATCCTCTATCTTGTTTCTCAAATTCTTTGTATTGGTGAGATCCTATGAGAATTGTCTTTCTCTAATTAACTTATTTTGCTTAGCATAATACCCTCTAGTTCCATCCACATCATTGCAAACGGCAAGATTTGTTGGTTTTTTTTTTTTTGATGGCTGCATAGTATCCCATTGTATATATACATCACATCTTTATCCAATAAATAAATAATCTTAAATAAAAAAATCTTAGGGCGCCTGGGTGGCTCAGTGGGTTAAAGCCTCTGCTTTCGGCTCAGGTCATGATCTCAAGGTCCTGGGATCGAGGCCCGCATCAAGCTCTCTGCTCAGCAAGGAGCCTGCTTCCTCCTCTCTCTCTGCCTCCCTCTGCCTACTTGTGATCTCTGTCAAATAAATAAATAAAATCTTAAATAAATAAATAATCTTAAAAGAATTCTGAAATACAGTGTATGTACATAAATACGGAAAAGTATGATAGATACACATATATGAAAAAGTACAGTGTAGATACAGAAAATAATTACAAAGCAAGCAGCACCTGAGAGACAGGACTACCTCAGAAGCCCTCCTGGGTTCCTCATGGACTTAGGTAACCAGAATCCCCAGCTTTATGGAAACAATCTTGCTTTTACAGTTCTACCATCTACTTACTTCTATCTAGCAGTACAACTTATTTTCACCTGCTTTGGAATTGTGCCCAGAAGCATCCGAATCGTGGGAGTCTTTCATGACTTGTTGGTTTGGCTGATCATGTTTGCCATTTCTCTGTGCTGCGAGAAGCAGTGGTAGTTCCATCTGTTGTTGTTCTAGGCATGGTTTCCTGAATGTAGGACAATGTGTATACTGCTTGTAATGAGGACAAATGGTGAAAGCCTGTGGTATAAGTGCAAGAATACGAAGATTAACTCTGGCTTACACTGCGTTTCAACTACCTGTGAGGAGTGTCTTCTCTCATGTGTTTGGCAGTCCTGTGCATTTCCTCTTTTGTGAAGTGTTGAGGAGCTTTTGCCAACTCTTGTGTTTTTCTTACTGATTTGTAAAGACTCTATATACTTTGGATTAATCCTTTTGGGTTCCATGTCTTGCAAATATCTTCTGTCCCACTGACTTATCTTCCTTACTTTAAAATATTTAAACGTGTGGATATAATTTACACAAAAACACACCTATTTTTAAGTAAACTAGTTGACGTTTTGACATTTAAGTACCCACGTCACCACCAGTATGCTAGAAATCTGGAATATGCTCCTCACCCCAGAATGCTCCCCATGTCTTCCCCTGATCCCAGGTGGCCAAGGCCCTGCTTCCAGCCCCTAGTGCCATATTGCCTGGTGGGGGATTTCATCTCTGGGCAACCAGGTATTTGGCACGTTTCTGCATGTGGCTTCACTTGGCACAGAGGATTTTTGAGATTCGCCCATGCTGTTTTCGGTGTTAGTAACTCTGCTGAGTGGTGTTCCCTTCTAGGAACTCAAGTTTTACTCCTTCACCTCTTAAGTATTTGGGTTGTTTCCACTTTTTGTCCATTATTAAGGAAGCAACTGCGAAAGTTCACGTCAATCTTTATGTAGACGTTTTTCCTTTCTCTTAATGTTAATCCTTTTTGAGAACCATGAAATTTTTAATGGACAATGAGCCATTTTAAAGCATCTGTGCCTTCAGTGGCTTCTGCCAAGGCCCATTGTGTTCCTCCCCAACCATCCCGGCTTTGGGGCCTTCACCTCTGGCCCCGACGTTGTCTGTGCTGTACAAGGGTCACTAGCCTGCAGTCATGCGGGACGGTATAGGAAGGGCAGCCTGCTGTGTCCATGAAGTGAACTTGCCAGGGTTCATGCCCCTCCCCTGGAGTGTGTGTGAAGAGCAGAACTTGTCCATGTGATAGATTGGTTTCTATGATGAGGTCACCTGGGGTTAAACAGGAGTACCTGGGAGACTTCACCCAGTCAGCTGAGCCTCTCCAAAGGACCTGGCCCTTAAGTGGGGCACCCAAGGCTGAGAGGGGGGGCGGGGAGTAGGGAAAGGGCCCACAGGAATAACCCAGGCAGCTTCCAAGACCCGAGGACAGCCTTGGGGGCCTCCCAGCAGGAGGATCTGAAACCTACCATCAGCTTGGAGTGCTAGCTAGGGAAGTGGCCTGGCAAAGGCCTTCACTTGTAAAGCCAGGAGTAGCCAGCTCACCCCGCCTGGCCTGCAGAGCTGTGGAGAGGGACGCACAAATACACGTGGAACAGTTTTGTCATTCTGAGCTGAGCCACCGGCAGCTGGGCCCAGACCTGTCACCGGGCTGTCCAGGGCAGGAGCCCTGCCAAGCCACACACCTACTTCAGGAAAGAACAAGGGCAAGTGTGATGGAGCGAAGGCCCAGCTCTCCCAGCTTTCAGCTGTGACATAAGGCTCCCTCCTCTCCAAGCAAGCCCTAGGCTGCAGCCCTGCACACGCACAAGACTGGGGGTGGGGGACACACCAGTGTGGCAGAGACAGTGGTCCTGGTGTGTCTGTGAGGCAGAGAAGCTGCTTTTCCAACTTTATTTAGAAAAACAAATCCAGGTCCCAGTGCCCCGCACCCTCCCCCACCCCAGCCATAATTTAAATAACTTAGAGACAGCGTTGTGGGTTGGGGTCCAGGGAGGGGGTAGAGCTGGGAGAAAAACCCACTACAGTCGCCGCAGGGCCCGTTTCTTGTCCGTCTTCTTCTTGGCTGCAAGCTTTCTATCCCTCTCACCAGCATGCTTCTTGGCCATGGGACCGTCAGCCCCTCCCAGACCCCCGGGGTCAGTGGAGGGGGTGGCACCCCCACTGGCCAGGGCCCTGCCAGCCTCAGCACTCCCGCTGCTGGGCCCACCAGCACCCCCGTGGATCTCGGTGAGCAGGCGGGCACGGGCAGCGTACTCCTCGTAGTTCTCCAAGAGCAGGCGGCCTGCTTCCTCGTTGAGGGCGGACTCAGGGTTTGGGTGGATCAGCAGGCACTTAATGGTCTGTGGGGAGAGGGCCAAGGTCAGGGCTGGGCCACCCACGGGCCCCTCCAAGTTTCCAGAGTCCAGCCAGTGGCTGTTCCCTGCTCTCAACACCATCCCCCAAGCAGACTGTGGCCCTGCTCACACCTGTGTCCTCACCTTTGCTCAGTGTCACCTGCACAGGCCCACGGGGAACTGGTGATCAAGGAGCACTGAGAGGAAGGTCTAGGATGGGAGCCAGTCCCAAGACCCTCTCTCGAGCCTCCTTTAACGAGGGGCAAACTGAAGCCAAAAGTGCACGGACTCCATACGGGTGTGGCAGGCAGCCCTAGGGGCTGAGTTGGGTCTGGCTGGACCAGCAGTGGCCCCTATACCGTGATGTCTGTCCACTGTGACAGGGAGCCTGCAATGCCCAAAACATGCCTGACCTCCATAAGGTAACAAGACCTTTCTTGCCTGCAAACCAGGTCAGCAGGAGCCGCTCCTTGGCTGCTGAGACACACAGCGTACCTGCTCTAGCACCCATCACTGATGCTCAGCAGGGACCCCTGACCCCGCAGATCCCCGCTCGGCTGGGCCCAGACCCCACAGTGCAGCTCCTCCAGATCACCGGGGACACAGTCACTATGTGAGCTCATCTCTAGCATCCCTGGCAGCCGTGGCTGACACTCCAGGGAGAGGAGTAGGATGTTTACCTTGGAGCTCAATTCTCCCCACCTGCCCTGCAGGAAACTCAGTTTCCCTGTTCCCCAACATCTGCCCCAGAGCACATCAGCAATTCCATTAAAAAAAAAAAATTTTTTTTTAAAGTAAGCTCTATACCCAACATGGGGTTTTAACTCCTGAGACCAAGAGTTGCCTGCTCTTCCAACGGAGCCAGCAGGGGACCTAACTGCCTTAGTGGTCCGTGGGGATCACAGGCATGCCTGGCTCAGCTGACATGGCTCTATGGGGGTCATTAGGTCGCACCTGTGCTCTGCCCCCACTAGACACAACAACACAAAACGTCCCTGGCGGGGCAAATCACTGTTGGCTGAGAATGGATAGTTCATGAAAATATTCTAGAACCACAGCGGTGACCACCGCACAACTAATGAACTGTAGGCTTTAGAAAGTTGAGTTTAGGGATACCATGAACTCTAGCTCGGGAGAAAAACCATGGCCCTAACCACATCCTGACACGTCCCACCAAGAAAGCTTCTAAGATACAAGCTCATGGACTGCTCTACAGCAAACGGGCCCCACGCACCGCACAGCGTGGACAGCCATATTTAGTGTCCTGGCTCAAGCACTCCCAATCCTTCCAGAAGTTTCCAGCTGAAAACCTGGATTTTTTACACAGAAGCCCCAAACTCCTTCAGGGTTGATTTTTGGACAGACACCGTGCACCACAGCTCAGACATCAGTGGGAGGTCCAGGATGGAGGTTCCAGGGCCACCCCGGAACTCACCAGCAGCACATGCCGGATGCCCAGCTCAGCCGTCCAGTCCCTCTTGAGCACGTTGACACAGATCTCACCATTGGCGCCCACGTTGGGGTGGAAAATCTTGGTCAGGAAGTAGCCCTTGGGTGGGGAGGCAGGAAAGTCCTTCCCCAGCAGGAGTTTCATACGGAACAGGCCTCCGGCGTAAGGGGTCCCCTCTGGAGTGAGGGAGAGGGGGTTCGGTCGGGAGGCTCAGGACTCTCTGGCACCGCAAAAAAACCCCAAAGCCTGGTCTCCAGGGCTGGCTATGAGGCCAGTGTCCTGCTGCGTCCTCCCCCGGCCTGGCCTTTTTGAGAGTACTGGGACGGGGCTAGTTTCCAGGGGACCTGAGAGCCACCCCCAGATGCCTCATTTCTCAAGTGTCTCAGTCACGTACTCTTCCCAAGAAGGGCAGACCGCCCCCCCTAAACTTGTCTTTCTGAAAAACCATCTACTTGGAAGGCTGCAAATGATGGGACTGTTCTGTCACCTCCATGGTCTTCCCTTGTGCCCATCTCCGTGAATGGTTCTCATCCAACTTGCTCGTGTCACAAAAAAAGGGGCAGTGGTTCTGGACCCACAGTTGTTTCTCATGCCCTGGTCACCACATCCTCCGTAGTAGCCTGGGCAGCTGTCCTCCCAGTTGCCCTCCTGAATTTGAGCCCACCTCCCACTCCAGCCAAGCCGCTTCACCTCTCAGCCAGTGCTCCAGGCTCTCCTCACTGTCCCTCCCCGTCAGCTGAACATTGCAGCCTTCCCATCTGCTTGAAATCCACCAATGGCTTCCCTTCCCAACTCCTTCCAGACTCCTACAGGCCCTAAAAGTTTCATCAGTCTCTTCGTCCTGTTTTGTTTCTACCAAGTATCCAGGGCTCCTGCCTCAGGACCTGCCCTATCAGGGAGCACTGACGCTCTCACTACTGCCCCACTCCCCACCAACTCCTCCACCACACGCTAGTGGCGCTTCTCCGGCTTACTTTGTAGAAACAACTCACTACATCACTGCACGGTCCCACAATTGTGTGTGATCACTTGGTTATTACTGTTCCCTTCTGTGACATGGTGTCTGGCTTGTTCCCTGCCCTGTCCTAGGGACCCCTGGCACACCAGCAAGGAGTCTGCGGTCATCTGGCCCACCCTCTGGGACTCATGTGATAAACCCCAGTATGGCATCCCTTAAATGGTCCCTTGGGGATCAGAGTTTTTTTTTTTTACTACCTGCAGGAAAAATATCCGCAATGATTTGTTACTTGTGCTGTCCTGCCCTGCAAAGCACTAAGTGCAGTCCACCACTGCGTCCCCAGCACCTGGCAGAGCCCAACTCATAGTGGGGGCTTCCTGTTCTTGTTCTGCTTTCTTGGGTGTGTTTGCATTTTTGATTCCCGTATAAGTGAAATCGTATGCTAGTTGTCTGTCTTTTGGACCTGCTCTTGTACTGAAGAGGAGAAAGCTACAAGCCCACTCCTGCTCCTCTGAATCCCACACTCACCAGGGCCCTCGATGGTGACCTGCAGGTCAGTGAGGTCTTCCTCATTCGGAAAAACTTTGATGCCATCAGGAGGGTCAGCAGTCAGTGTGGTCACCTCCTTATACACCAGACGGATGATGTGGGGGGGCAGGTTCTCCACATTGGAGTTCTGGACACAGAGGGGGGGGGTGAGTAGCTGGTAGAGTTGGGGCCTCTTGCAGAATCTAAGGACGCAGTGGCCACCCTGGTGTTGACCCTGCAGTCCCAGAGAAACCCCACCCAGTAGGCTTCAAATGGCCATCCAAAGCTGACCTCCTACTAGACATGGGGGCGGTCTTCGAAGGGGCTTGCGGATGGGCCCACCTTCTCCAGAAGCATCCAAAGCTCGCTCATAGTCCAGCATAGTGCCCCATGGTTCCGGGTACGCCGGAGGCCTACCCTGCCCCCCCCAACCTTGGTGAAACCCTCCTCGAAACCCTAGCTCGGGGTTGGAGACGGAGGCGGAGGGTCCTTGCTCCCGGAACACCCCCGGGCGAGCCACAAAGCCGCTGAGCCCTCTCCCGGACTCAGCCGGGCCTTCCCCTCTGGGGAACCTGCGGACAGTACAGGCTCTGCTCCTGCCCCGCTTCCAGCAAGGCCCGAGAGCCCATTCCAGGCCCGGGACTAAAGGCAGGCCCCCACTCCGCCAGGCGGCCCGCGAGAGGCTCCTGAGACCCCGCCTCCTTCTCCGGGGGGCCCCTCGGCCGCCCCTCCCAAGGCCTGGCCTCCGCGCTCACCATGACTGTGGCCGGCCGGGGGCGGGTCCCCCCGGCCCCCTTCCTGCGCTCTCCCGGCCGCCGGCTGGGGCGGGGGGCCCAAATGCTGCCGCTACGGCCCTGGAAAGGCGGCGGCAGCCCCGCTCCACTCCCCACGGCCTCCGACCGCCGCCGCGCAGCGCGCCTAAAATTTCTCCCTCCCCGAGTGCCCGGCCGCACTGAGCAGGTCGCGCGCACACCGCGGCCTTTTTATAGCCACCCGTAGGCCACACCCCCCCCCCGCGGACTCGGAGCGCCGCGCCCTGACCCGTGACGTCACCGCGCACGGTCCTCGGCGCTCGAGGCGCTCGCTCCCTTCCCGTAAGCTGCGGGAAGAAGCCGGAGAAGTTGGGGAGGGAGGCGCGCGGCGGCTTGGCCAATGGGGACGCGCGGGGGTCGTAATGGGGCTCCTGGAGAATGGAGGCGCTGAGAAGGGAGGGTAGAGAGGGAAAAGGCGAGAAGAGGCAACGCGACCGCTGATTGGGCCGTTTGAATGAGACGCCTCCTCGGCCTGGCGTACGCGCGCGTGCCTTGACGCCCAGGCACTCGCGCACGCGACTAACGGTCGGCCGCGGAAGACTGGCGGGGCCAGGGTGGGCGGGACTCGGGGGGTGGTTAACGGATGACGGAAGGCGGCCTGGCCAATACGGAGGCGTAATCCTAGACTGGCGTCGAGAGGCTCGTAGGCGCCAGTCCTTGGCAGAGAAGGCGGTGCCAGGGGGGCGGGGACGAATGGAGAGGAACCAATAGGGGCCTTGCCGAGTGCACCCTCGCAACCAAGGAAATTCGTCGGGTTTGTATATGCAAATATGATGTGCGCGGCCACCCGCGCCCGCTCCTCAGCCCCCGGTGGGGGTGGGCTCTGGGAGTCGGCTACATTTTTATGTGAGGCGCCATTTTGTGCGGGCACTGCCCCGTGACCCGTGTCGTGCGTCGCTGGGGGCGAAGGAACAGGCCGCACGGCCTTGAGGGCTTGGCCTCCTGTGGCCTGGGAGCCTGGCCATGCGTTAGTCACGAGTTTGGGTTTCTGTCTCCCCACCTGGAAGATGGACTCTGGGATCCCTAGTGATGCGCAGGAGGGAGGTCGAGGCATGGCCTTGTCTGCGACGGGCCCGCCGGCCTCCACCCTGCAGGCCTGCACTGAGGACTTGGTGTCCCCGTCGGCCCCCCGGCCTCCACCCTGCAGGCCAGCAGTTGCTGGTGCAGGGGACTCTGCCCGAGGCAGTGCCCAGACACTGAAGAAGGGGAGCTCAGCTGACTCAGGCACACCCCCACCCCTACCCCGCCAGCAGGGACAAGGCTGAGGTGGTAGTCAGACCAGGGTCTACAGCAAGAATGCACCCAGAAGACCCAGAAATGAAGATAACAGTGGTTATTAGGTAGCACGCACCTCCATGGGCCTGACTGTTCTCTGTGTGCCTGGTCTTGGTCCTGGTGGTGGTCGCTCCTGATGCTTGCAACAACCCCCTCTGGTGGATCGCTGTAGGATTCCACTCTGGGTTGGAGCGCTGATAGGATGCCTTTGGAATAAGAGTATAAGGCACGAAACCCCTGCTGTCTTGGCGATGACACCCTCTGGGGGGCCAGACACGCCAGCGAGAGACTATACTGTCTTGCATAAAGACTGAAGAAGGGTACATCAGGGCCAGGGGGACAGAAAGGGAGGGTGGGGTGGGGACCTTGAGCTATGGGAAGGTCTACGGGAAAAACATTCTTAGAGAGGGAACAGCAGGCACGACGTCCTGGCAAGGGGATCCCACCAGGTGTGTTTCCGGCAGTGCCAGGACCCTGGCAGGGCTGGGTCAGTGAGCTTGGTGGATGGAGGGTGCCGAGGGAAGAGGGGTCAGGGGAGAGGCAGGAGGTCCCAAGTCCAGGCCACAGTAAGCTGTGTGTTCTTTGCTTCAGTCTGAGCAGAACACGAGTCCTTCCGACCTCCTGGCAGGAGCAGATAGGCCAAAGAGGAGGTGACTGCAGCCGTGTGGGCAGAGGTGATGGCGCTTGGAGCAGGTTTGTGGCAGTGGGGGTCGGGAGAGGCGATGGGCTTCGGTGCAAGTCAACAGGACCTGGTGTGGGGGAGAAGGAAGGGTCGCCTACACCCTGAACAGTCACCTTAAAACGGGGGTCAGCAAACCCAACCCAGAACTCAGTTCTGCTCCAGTCCAAGGGGCCTAGCCAATACAAAGACCAAGGGAGGGTGCGGCGGCAGTGTATGTGTGTGTATGTGTATGTGTGTTCCAGTCACAGTTTGTTTACAGAAGCAGGTGGTGCCCCACATGGCTCTCAGGTAGCTAGGTGTTTACCAATCCCAGGAATCCCAATCCGGACCCACAGTGTGCCTGCTGAAAACCTTGCAAGAGTCCTCTGCCCCGCTACACTTTGATTAAATGCCATGCCATCATGAGCATGTGCTCCCCTGAACCCCTGGGCTGCCTTTCTGTGGATCCCCAGTGTCTGCCGAGCTGTTTCACTGGAGGACATGGGGACGTGGGTCCTTTATCCTCTCTTCTTCCTCCTCATGGCCTTGGCGCCCCTTGTCGTCCCTCCTCTCCACTCCCACACTTGTCTGCATCACCCTCTTTGATTTGGGTCGGTCAGAATTTGTCATTTCTTTTTTTTTCTTTTTTAAAGATTTTGTTTATTTGACAGAGAGAAACACAGCCAGAGAGGGAACACAAGCAGGGGGAGTGAGAGGGAGAAGCAGGCTTCCTGCCGAGCAGGTAGCCCGATGTGCGGCTCGATCCCAGGTCTTTGGGATCATGACCTGAGCTGAAGGCAGTCACTTAACCAACTGAGCCACCCAGGCGCCCCAGAATTTGTCATTTCTTGATCGCTTATGTGTTTATCACAGTCACCTCTGAGTAGACCAGCCCCAGGAGAGCAGGGACTCTCCCCAGCCTCTAGTAGAGTGCCTGACAGATCAAAGGTGTTCATTTATTCATTCATTCAGTGGGTATTTACTGAGCACCTCTTGTGTGGTGGCCACCATCCTGGGTGCTTAGGGTACCCCTTTGTCCTGTAGCAGGGAAGGGCAGACATAAAATAATCCAACAAATAAGTAACACTTGGGGTACGTGGAAGGGAGCAAGAACCACAGAAGAAGTAGAGTAGGGAGGGACTCGAGTACTAGATGATGCAAGCGCCATGCTGATTTTGTAAGCCAGGTGGCTGGGGTAGGCCTCCACAAGCAGGTGTCGTTGGAACCCAAGTTTGAAAGAAGGTGGGAAGGGAGCTATGTGCGTGTCCAAGGATGAGTATCCCAGGCAGAGGCAACAGCTGGAGCACTGGCCCAGCATGCTGGAGGGACAGCAGGGGGGCTGGTGCCCTGGCAACAGGATCGGGTGTGAGGGACCGAGGCGTGTGCAGTTGGAGTGGGGGTGTCATGCAGGGCCCTCAGAGCCTTTTCTCTGAGGTAATAGGAGCCCCTGCAGGGTGCTGAGCAGAGGAGTGCCACAGTCTGACTCAGGTCACTTGACTGCGGGGTGGAGAAGACGGGAGTGGGGGGCTGAGGGCAGAGGCAGGACAGCAGGAGGAGGCTGTTGTGGGGCAGGGAAAGACCTGTAAAGGGCTGAAAAGCATGTGATCAAATGTTCATCGACCTCATTGGCCATCAGGGAAATGCCAGTTAAAACCACAGTGAGAGCCCACTTCACATCGCTGGGATGGTTATTGTAAAAACGTCAGATGATAGCAAGTGTTGGAGAAGATGTGGAGACGTCAGGACTCTTGCACACACTGGTGGGAACAGAAGATGCTGCCACTGTTTTGGAAGACATTCCTGCGGTTCCTCAAATACCGTGGGACCCGGCAGTTTCATTCCTCCGTGTTATCCCAGAGAACTGAAAACATGTGTACACATGAATCATCATAAGAGATGTTCATAGCCACATTACAATCGCCTCCACGGAGGACAGAGAAACCCCCTGTCGTGTAGCCACGTGGTGGGGCATTACACGGTCCTGAAAGAACAGCATTCTCACACACGCCACGAGATGTAGGAGACTCAGAAATGTTATGCTGAGGGAAAGCAGCTAGTCACAGAGGAGCATGTGTCTTGTTTTATTGTGTTTTTATTTTTTTAAAAAGATTTTATTTATTTGACAGCGAGAAACACAGCTAGAGAGGGAACACAAGCAGAGGGAGTGAGAGAGAGAGAAGCACGCTTCCCGCCGAGCAGGGAGCCCAATGTGGGGCTCGATCCCGGATCTCCAGGATCATGACCTGAGCCGAAGGCAGTCGCTTAACTAACTGAGCCACCCAGGCGCCCCTATTGTGTTTTTAAAGATTTTATTTATTTATTAGAGACAGTGTGAGCTAGGGTGGTGGCAGAGGAGAGGGGGAAGCAGGCTCCCCGCTGAGCAGGGAACCCAACATGGGGCTCAATCCCAGAACCCTGGGATCATGACCTGAGCTGAAGGCAGACGCTTTACTGACTGAACCACCCATGTTCCCTGGAACCACATATGTTATGATCCCATTGACATGGAATGTCCAGAATCATCAAATCCATACATACAGAAAGTGGGTTAGTGACTGCCTGGTTGGGTGTGGGAGATGGGGGACAGGGAAGGGGTGGCTAATGGGTGCAGTTTCTTTTTCAGATGTGGGAAGGGTCCTAAATTGTGATGGTTGCAGAACTGAGTAGATTAAAAGCCATTGAATTGTGCACTTAAAATTGGTGAATTGTGTGTATGGGGTATGAATGGGGGGGGGGCAGCTAGGCTGTGCGGGCCTGAAGGCCAAGCTCTTCAGAGCCCTAGGGAGCCAGTGAGGAGTTGCCACCCTGATGGCAGGGAGGGTGTTGAGTGGGTTTGGGGTTCATGCTCAGGCTAGTTCAGAGCTGCTGTGTAGACTGGATTGGAGGCCTGGAGTGGAAGCAGGAAATCTAGCAGCAGCTGGTCCTGGCATAGGCTAGAGGGGTGGCATGGCAGTTGGATAATAGGGGACAGACTCGAGGACTAGTCAGGAGGGGCCTAGCGATGACTTTCTGAGTCAGTGTGGGAGACTGGGGAGGGGTGGGGACAGGGTTCCTTTCCTTTGCTTAGCACTGGTGGCCTGGGACCTTATACACTGAAGCTCAGGTTGTCCCCTCAGCTTGAGTTCTAGCTTTGCAAGTTAATGGTCATTTCTCCTGTTCTTTTGTATGAAATTATGAAAGACATCGGTACTTGGGGGGAATTCACACAGTCACCCAAGCTCAGGAAGTAAATGCTCCCAGCCACTCAGTTTGCCCCTGTTAGCATCCCGAGGGCCCTCCCCACACCTCCCAGAGGATGACCTAGAGATGTCTGTGTCCATGTTCCCACACATGCCCCCTTGTGGGCGTACGGAGGCCAGCTGCTGTGCACTGCTTCTCGAGAGGAGCACACCTCAGCTTCTAAGCATTCTCTGGTCGGTGGGCGTTCATGCCAGCTTCTGTCTGTGGCTAGGAACCGCGGTGAGCACACTTGACTGTTTATCTTTGGGTGCAGTTGTGAGCTTCTCTGGAGAAATTCCTAGAAGTGGGATTGCACAAAAAGCCCGTGAGTTTGCAGTTCTCTCCAGTGGCCCTTGTTGGGGTCCCCACCATCATCAATCCCTGACCCATTTGTTCAAGTGTGTGTGTGTGTTCGTGTTCGTTCTAGCACAGCTGTTCGCCAGGCGCTGCTCCACAGGCTTGGGATGGATCAGTGACCAACACAGGAAACCAGACAGTGCCTTCCTGGGGCTTTCACTCTAGCGGGGACAGACAGAGTCAACCCATAAGCACAAAAGCCAGTGTGGTCAGCTGTCCCGGTTTGTCCCAGACGCAGGACTTGGTTCAGCGCCAAGATTGGGAAGTTCTGGGGCTCGTTTGTCAGACAAGTTGGGAGGATGAAGTGATATTAGTTACCGGACAAATTAGAGCAGGGTAAGGAGTATCAGGAACTCTGGGGGAGGGGATATTAGGCAGGATGGTCAAGATGGACTTCTGTGGAGAAGAAGACATTTGAGCAAAGATTTAAAGGAAGCAAGGGAGCATGTTTTTTGGAAATCTGGAGGAAACTGTTCCAGGCAGGGGCGCAGTGTTGCAATGTGGGAGTGAGCCTGAGTGTGGGCAGGCATCAAGAGCCACGCTATCACGGACAGACACAGGGGCTTTATCTCCCCCACCCCCCGCCGCCCCCATTTTCATTTGCAAGCGCCTCCATCTTCCTGTCTGAGGCCATCATCTGCTCTCTGCCCTTGGTGGCCTTGCTCTTTCAGCTGGGTGTCACAGGCATGGCGTAGGTGATGAAGGAGAACTTCCTTTCCATCCTGGGAGCAGAAGGGGGAGGTCTCCTGGGTGGGAGTGGCCATCCTGGATGGGTGAATGCACCCTGTATGGGATCAGTACTCCCTCTAGTGACGCGCACACTGGTCCTTACCGTGGGTTCTAGGCCTGCTGCACAGACCCTAGACAGCAGGGCCAACTTCACGCTGGCTACAAACACACTTTCAGGTGCTACGGGCTTCCTTTGATGGCTGGAAAACCAATCCCTCTGACGCCCACCCAGTTTCAAGGGATCGGTGCTGGGGAGGATGGAAGCAGACAGGCTTTCCAGGGTGCGGCCTGGCACTGAAGTTGCAAATCTTTGTTTAGTCATTTATTAAGGTTTCATTTATTGTATTTGAGAGCAGGGAGAGGCAGAGGCAGAGGGAGAGAGAATCCCAGGTAGACTCCCCACTGAGCATGGCACCCAATACGGGGCTCGATCTCAGGCCCCTGAGACCATGACCTGATCCCTAGCCAAGAATGGACGCTTCCCAGATTGAGCCACCCAGGCGACCCTGAGTCACAAATCCTTGAAACCTTCCAGCTCCAACATTGATCTCCTGGGAGCTCCTCCAAGGGAAAAAGAAGGGAACACACCAAGTGGTATATGATAGACATCCCTCAGGGTATTGTTTATAGTAATGAGTCCAGGAAAAACCCAAACGTGTATGGACAGGGACTGCTGTATGTCTATCTTATCGACACTTCCACATGTCCCTAGGATATGGAAAGCTCTGCCGCGGTTGAAAATGCTAGTGAATTTGCTGTTGTTGGAATCCCTGGTGTGTCTCATAGTCTAATGAAGGGACTGGATCCTCTTTCCTGGGAGGACCACACACAAACACTACCAAATGCCAGAGGAATCGTCAAATTAGAAAAGTATCCATTGACAGACACCACAGTGATAACTGATTTCAGCGGGAGAATCGCCTGTGGAGGCTTGAGGTCGCAGGTGGAAGTTGGAGGAGTACCGTGGCCTCGTGGTGTCAGAGTACCCTCAGCTGGGGCTCTTCTGTTTACCAAAGTGCTTGGCTAGCCTCCTTGTTGTGAAAAAGACAGAGGACTGTCCAGGAGTCATTGCAAGCAGTTGTAATGCTTTGTCCTCACCTAGCAGGGACTGAAAATAAATGGCTCCTAAGGATGTTATGGGGACCATTGGTGAAACTTGAACATGGACTTTATCAGCCTGAAGTGCTTGGTTTTAATCATTGCTCTGTGGACATGTGAGAGAATGTCTTGTTCTTCGGAAATGTCCCTTTCGGGGTAAAGGGGTAGGACGAATGAGCTTACTTCCTCTCAAGTGCCTCTGGAGGAAAAAAAAAAAGGCATTTGTTGGGAAAGAAAATCCTAAAGCACTGTGTGGGCAGTGTCAACAGTTGGTGAACGGGCAAAGGGTATACAGGGGTTCTTGGATAGATTCTTGTCTCCATTCTGCAAGTTTGAAATTATTTCGAAACACGAAGGTAAAAGAAGCAGGGGGCACCAGCACACGCATACCACATGTGGTGCAGAATTGAGACGCCGAAAACCTGCCCTATCAAACAGGTTAAGATGGCCGCACAGGGCCTTATTTCCCAAGGGGGTGCAGTTGAAGGTGGAGTGCGTGTCAGGCCACAAAGGCAGAAATGCTGGCGTCAGCTCTGAGCCTTGGCTGTCCTGCCAAAGGATAGGGCATGTGGATCAGACTGCTCTCTTCTTTGTGGGGCACAGATGAAGAAGGGGTTGGACAGGAGAGGCTGTGATCAATGAGAACTGCGTGCCGGTGAGTCCTGGCCTTCCACCCTAGAGTGGGAAGCCCACAAGTCTCCCCGTGGGGCTGAGCCATGAGACCAGCCTCTCCCTGCTCACAGTCACCCACGGGCATATGCCCAGCAGGGCAGTGCTATTCAAACTGATTTTTTTAAAAAATATTTTTTGTATTTATTTGACAGAGAGAGACGCAGTGAGAGAAAGAACACAAGCAGGGGGAGTGGGAGAGGGAGAAGCAGGCTTCCTGCTGAGCAGGGAGCCCCATGTGGTGCTCAATCCCGGGACTCTGGGATCATGACCTGAGTGGAAAGCAGACATGCTTTACCAACTGAGCCACACAGGTGCCCCAGTTGTTTTTTGTTTTTTGTTTTTTTTCAAATAGGTATACGCTGACACAAGAATGCAGAACCACAAAAGAGTAGATGTTGAGGAGCTCCTTGCTGTCCATCTGCCTGGGGCCACCACAGGCCACCCGTGCCGGCCAGGAGAGGCCACACTATGCTGCAGTAACAAGTAGCCCCAAGGCCCCAGTTGCTAAAGGAACAGGGCTGTTCCCCCTCACACCACATCCCCTTGGAGGCTTGGTTGAAGTCCCCATCTGTCAGCACCCTTCGTCCCAGGGCAGATCTGCTTGGGCCCCGGGCCCACAGAGCAGGCATTACCTGGAATTTCACCAGTGCCCATAGCAGGTGGACACGGAAGAACATGGACATCCGTCTGCTACCGGCTCTCAGAAGCTTCTACCTTGGAGGGTCACATGAGTCATAAGGGCACATCTAATCTCGAGGGTGCAGGGCAGTACAACTCTCCCGTGTCCTCAGGAGGAGAGTCTCTTGAGTGCTTAGATGCACAGCGTGGTCCCCTGCTCTCACCCCCCAACCCTGTCGTGTGCAGGCGAAGACACAGAAGAGGTGATGGCTGAGACCACGTCCGCGTCGCTTACATTCCCCATCGGGGGCGCTGAGCACAACAGCCATACTGGAAGCCCTTCCTGCCCCACTCATCTGTAACCAAGCAGGTGCACCACGGCAGGTGAGATCTACCCAGTGGTGAACACTTAGCTGTACCCAAGGGATGAGGCTTTCTCAGATGCAGATCACACTTCTTCCTCCAGCAAACTAGGAGCGAACACCTCCACACAGGGAGGGTGTGATGGCTAGATTTCATGTGTCCACTTGTTAAGTCAAACAGTGGTACACATGCCAGATGTCGCTGAGAGTTATTTTGTAAGTGTGATTTTTTTTTTTTAGAGGATGTATTTATCTGAGAGAGTGAGAGAGTTGGGGAGAGGGACAGAGGTAGAGAATCTCAAGCTAATTCCCCACTGAGTGCAGAGCCTGATACAAGACCCAAGAGTTCATGACTTGCGCTGAAATCAAGAATCTGATGCTTGCGGCATCTGGGTGGCTGAGTCAGTTTAACATCTACCTTCAGCTCAGGTCATGATCCCAGAGTCCTGGGATTGAGCATCACATTGGGCTCCCTGCTCTATGGGGAGTCTGCTTCTCCCTCTGCTCTTTCCCCTTGCTTGCGCTCTCTCAAATAAATAAATAAAATCTTTGAAAAAGAGAGAGAGAGGGAGGGAGAGTCTGATGCTTGACTGGCAGAGATACCCAGGACCTCCTTGTAGATGTGATTAGTTTTATCCATTGTAAAGGACATTATTCTAGATCAAATGGGTGGGCCTTATCCAATCAGTTGGAGGCCTTAAGGCCAAAACTGGAGTAACTCAGAAAAGAAGGAATTTTGTCTCAAGGCTATAACATAGAAAGCCCGCCTGACTGATAGCAAAACATCTAAAATTTGGGAAACACTTAAATGCACCAGAGAGGGAGGGGTTTTCTTTTTTTTTTTCTTTTAAAGATTTTAGTTTTAAGTAATCTCTACACCCAGTGCGGGGCTTGAATTCACAACCATGAGATGAGGAATCATATGCTCCACCAACTAAGCCAGTCAAGCCCCCCAGGAAGGGGTTTTCGTAATGATAAAGTCAGTACTGAATGCACTGCTCACACGACCCACACCCAGAGGGGTGTACAAATGAGACCTTAAGTGCAACATGGAGCCTACAATTCTCAAGAAACACTTGGGTTCCCCTCAGAGAGAGGCGTCCTAAAGTCCATAAGGCCAAGCCTTGGAGATACCTCCTCTCCCTGCTGTAGCTCACAGTCAAGACATTAAGATGCAGTGGCAGGGTGTAGGGGGGCAACTCTAACCGTCACTATGTTAATATCTTTTTTTTTTTTTTTAAGATTTTATTTATTTGACAGAGAAACACAGCCAGAGAGGGAACACAAGCAAGGGGAGTGAGAAAGGGAGAAGCAGGCCTCCTGCCGAGCAGGAAGCCCGATGTGGGACTCCATCCCGGGTCTCCGGGATCGTGACCTGAGCCGAAAGCAGTTGCTTAACCAACTGAGCCACCCAGGCGGCCCACTATGTTAATATCTTAAAGCACTGGTGAAGATACTTCCCGAATCTCATAAAAGCTGGTATTTGGATGAAGGGTGCCGTGCCACACCCCCGTTCTGGCTTGAATCATGTCCCCTCAAAGAGCTATGGAAGTGCTGGCCTCCAGGTCCTGTGAATGTGACCTTACCTAGGAATAGGGTCTGCAGATGATTGTGGAAATCACTGAGGGTGAGGACTGCTGTCCTCATCAAATGGAGAATTTGTGCACAGAGACAGGAAGTACAGAGGGAAGGTGACATACATGCGGAGGGGTCCCAGCCAGTGCCCCCTGAGCCCGGAAAGGGGGGGTGAGGCCCAGCACCAGCTCTCCCGCCAGCCTAGGAGTGAACCAGCAGGTGGCTGGCTGCTGTTTGTTGCAGTGGCCCCTGCAAACGACTAGTGCACCCCACTTCAATGAGCCTCAGCCAGAGAAGTGGCAGAGAAGGAGGCACAAACAAATGCTGAAGCCACTAGGGAAGAGGCTTTCTTAGGAAGACGTAAAGGTGCCACGCTCCGTGCCTGACTCCAGACTTGGTGGCAAACTCAGGGGCAGCCCTGGCCGCCACCTATATGCCTGCCCCCACCTCGGCCACGCAGGGGACTCCCCAGGGACATAACGCGGAGGTGGAAATCCATCTCTTCCCGACAGTAAATCTGGAGACCCGGGCTCAGGAAACATCTGTTTATTCCAAAAAATACCAAGTTGCCACTCAGCCGCTGTCCTCACCCAGGGACTGGGGAAAGAGTCTGGTGTTGAGCAGAGAGAGGGAAGGATAGAGAAGCTGTGGAGAGCCTTCTGGTCCAGAACTATCTTCTCTCTGCATCCTCCGCCCCCCAGAAAGGGGCGGGGGGGGGCGGGGAGAAATGTGTGTGAGTGCACGCATGCGCGGTGATCAGAGGGCGGAAGACTCAGATGGCGATTTCCCAGCTCTGGAAGCATGGAGGGGGATCAGGCAGGACAAGCCCGTTTCCTCATCCGCTTGAGACCTCTCCCCACTATGGCTTATTTGAGATCAGAGGGCAAGGCCCCAAGGTCAGGCAGCCTGTGGCAGTGAGTGGAGGGAGGAGGAGCAAGATACCTGGAATCCAGGCCAGGAGAGAGCAAGTCCTGGGGGTGGGGGGTATACAAAAGCTGAAAGGCCCCAAGCCCCTATATTCTGGGGGCTGGAGAAAGCTGAGTGCTCAGTGGGGATGGTGAGCAGAGGAAAGGGAGTGTAAAAGGGGGCAGGCGCTCAAGCTGGTTCCTTTCTGGGGGAAGTCATAGCCTGCCTGAGGGGCGTTGGGCACACGGAGGCCCTGGAAGGGACTAGGGGAGCCCACAGGAGCAGCTGAAAGCATGGATACCGGGGCCCAGGAAGATTGGGGTAGCTCCCCAGTTCCCCTGGGTGCTGGGAGCTGAGGGCCAGTTATCTGCCCTAGGCTCCTTATGAGAAGGAATGAGCTGAGGGGCCAGTATTTGGGGAGCAGACAGAAGAGGGAGGGGGACGGCCCAGAGGAGGAAGAAGAGGCCCCCTCACCTTGCCTTGGGGGCTGGGGAGGGGGTACGTAGCCCTTTAAGAGTGGGGGAATGGCCGCCCCCCCGCAACATGGCTATATACAAAGAGAATTGGGGCAAATTGTGCATTGGGTGTTGAGGAATCCCCAAAACCCCTGGAGGCTCCCAGGCGTGTGAGGGGGAGTTAAGGAGAGAATGCTGCTTCTCCACCATCTTGAGCAAGCAACCCCCCCCCCCATGGCCTTGGCAGTGGCCATGGCCCTCCAGATGCGCCTGCTCCAAGACCAGGCCAGCAGAAGACATGAGTGCAGGCCCCAGCGAGGTCAGCAGCTATCCACACAGCTCATGGGGTCTCTGAGGAGAGTTTGGCCCAAGCCAATGGAGTGTTTTGGGTGGGGGTCAAGGTAACAGGGACAGTGATGTCACATGAGGACTATGAAGCCCATTCCCCACTTCCCCATGATGATAAAAGTTTTCTGTGTTGACCCTGTCACCGATCAGTTGGTTGGGTGAAGGGCTGTGAGTTATCAGGAGGGGCTTGGATGCCTTGGGGGTCTGCCCAAGACCAGGTCTGTGGTGGGGTTGAAGCAGGCATCAGCTGACGTCAGGAGGGAGGCAGTGACATCAATAAGAAGGGGTGGACTAAGGATGATGTCATCAGAGAGGCCCCCACCCTATTCCATTTTTGAAGGAATGGAAAAATGGTGTGTATTGTGCTAGTTCCCCTTAAGGGAACAGTTAGAGGAGCCATTGGACCGCAGAAAACAATTGAAATACAGCCATTTTAGCACTTGACCCTCAAGGTGATGGATCCTAGAAGATGGCGATACATGGTTAAAGTGGATCCTAGTGAATGACATATGTTGGTGTCATGGATCCTAGAAGATGATGATACTATGGTTATGATGGATCCTGGGAGATGATGACACCATGGTTGAAGTGGATCCTGGGAGGTGATGACCCCAGTGATTCTCATGGTTCCTGGGAGGTGATGACATCATGTCAAAGTGGATCCTGGGAAATGATGACACCATGGCCAAAGTGGATCCTGGGAGGTGATGACATCATGGCCAAAGTGGCTCCTGGAAAATGATGACATCATGGCTGAAGTGGCTCCTGGGAGGTGATGACACCATGGTTGAAGTGGCTCCTGGGAGGTGATGACACCATGGGTGAAGGGGATCGTGGGAGGTGATGACACCATGGCCGAAGGGGATCCTGGGAGGTGATGACACCATGGCTGAAGGGGATCCTGGGAGGTGATGACATCATGGCTGAAGGGGATCCTGGGAGCTGATGACATCATGGCTGAAGCGGATCCTGGGAGCTGATGACATCATGGCTGTAGGGGATCCTGGGAGCTGATGACATCATGGCTAAAGGGGATCCTGGAAAATGATGACATCATGGCTGAAGGGAACCCTGGAAAATGATGACATCATGGCTGAAATGGATCCTGGGAGGTGATGACACCATGGTTGAAATGGATCCTTGGCGGTGATGACACTAGAATAATGGACTATGGGAAATGGTGGTATCATCAATACTAGTGGATCCCGGTAGAGGATGTTACCATCAGCCATAGAGGATTCTGGAAGGTAATGACATAATATGTCATGGTGGATCCTAGGAGATGATACAGTGGTTGAGGCAGATCCTGGGAGATGAAGACACCATAGGTCATAAGGAATCCTGGGAAGTGATGTCATCATCATCAGGCATAGTTAGCATTTGACCCCAGGTACAATGCCATCATGAGTGGTGGAAGTCTTATGGTACTGATGATATCATCAGCAAAATCAATAGTGGGCACACTCCAACCATCCCCATCCCACCTCATCCCCAACAGGAAGCCAGGAGTTTGTTGATAGAGGTGATGATGTCTCTAGTCATGGCAGAAAGAAGTGACACTGGCCTTTGGGCCACTATGAGTCCCAGGACTCTGGGAGGCTGGTGGGCCAGAGTGACTTCCTTGGGAACAGAAGCCAGTCTGGGAGTCCTGTCCTCCAGGGGTCACACAGGAGGTGACATCACTGCACAGGGTGGGATCTGAGGCTCAACCACCCTTTAGAGGGAGGGTCTCGTGAAGATCCTGTAGGGCATGTCCCTGGTGTCAGGGAAAGGAGTGACCAAGTCATAGCAGGACAAGGCAGAAACTCTGGTGACACCATCACAAGTGATGGCCCTCCAGAGTGGGCAGTGTCTCTGGTGATGACATCACAGCATTGGGACAGAACCTCCGTGGGGGCTGTACAGTCAGATCATCATCTCGGGGGAGATCCCTGCAGTTGGGGTTGCCTCCCCAGTGAGGACATTCCCTCAAGCAGCTCTCCAGGTCAGCTCTCTGGTGACCCCAGTGTTGCCATGGATTTGGGGCATGCCCTGCCTTCCCATGACCTGGCATGGAGGTATCTTAGAGCATCCCCCCAGAACAGGCAGAGTCCAGAGGTGAAATTGCAGAAGGGGCCTCATCCTGGAGGTGTCCCAGAAGCGGGCTGTCATCCCTGGTGATGACATCATGGGGAGAGGCACAGTCCCTCTGATCATAACCATAGGGCAAGGCACCTTCCCTGGAGAAGGTATCACAGGAAGGAGGCAGCGTCCCTGTGACAGTATCCTGGAAAGGTCTTACATATAGGGAGGACACAGTTGGCAAGGCCTTTCCCCTGTGATGTTTCCCAGGAAAATGGCTTTGTCTGTAGTGACAACATCATAGAGACATCCTCTCTGGAAGAAAATCTTTTCCTGGTGTCGATGATGTCAAAAGAGGCCTTTTGGTGCCGGAGATGACATTATTTGGGTAAGATGTGTCTCTGCAATGACATTCACAGGAGGGGAGCATTGTCTAGGGATGATGTCATAGGACAAGGCGTTGTCTCTGCTGTGACATCACAGGGAGAAAGTCTGTGATGACTTCATGGAACAGAGACAATGGCCTCTAGCGATGACCTCAGGAGCGGGCCTGTTCCTCTGTGATGGATTCATGGGAAGAAGGTGTTGTCCCTGTGATGACATCACAGAACAGACATTTTCACTAGTGATGACCTCACAGGCAAGGCTCTTCCTCTGTGATAACGTCATGGGAAAGAGGCCTTGCCTCAAACAGTGACATAGGAGGAGGGGTCTTTTCTACCATGACATCCCAGAAAGAGGTTTGTCTTGGGTGACGATTTCATCCAAAGCAGCATCTTCGGAGGCAGCCCCCCCCCCCCACGCGCACAGGCTGATCCTGGGTCCCAGGCCCCTCTAGTGTGTTGGGGGATCCAGGCTGGGATGGGGGGCCCGCGAGGCCCCAGCCCGCCAGCCCCCCAGGCCTGCCCTCAGACTGTCACCTCATTCTTGCTGGCGGTGCGCAGGTGTTGGGGCAGGTGGTGGCCAGGGATGAACTGTAGTTGCTCCAGCGTGCCCTGGCGCTGGAAGGGGGGCCTGCGCGCCAGCGTGCCCCCTCCCCCGCCGGCGTCCGACATCCAGGCCGGCTGCGGGGAGCCGTGCAGGCCGTGGTGGTGGTGCGCGTGCAGGCCGGGCGGTGGGGGCAGCCCGTGCAGCGGCGTGGGTGGCCCCCCGGGTCCTAGGAGCAAGTTGGAATGAGATGCGGCCAGGCCGGCGCGGGCGCCAGGCTCCGGGGGCAGCGCGGGGCTGCGCGGGGGCGACAGGAGGTGCTCCCGGCTCTGGCGCAGGGCCTCGGGCGACGACAGGAGCAAGTGCTCCTGCGACACGAGGCGCGCTCGTGGCAGGGTGAATTCGTAGCGCGACCGGCCTCCGTCGCCTAGCAGGTGCTCCTGGGACATGACCCGCCGCGGGTTGGGCGCTGGCGCCAGCCCCAGCTCCTCCGGGCCGCCCCAGGCATCCATGCGGTAGCCGCCCCCGGTGCCGGGTCGCCGAAGGGCGTGCAGGGGCAGCGTCCCACGGGGCATCTCCGTCAGGGGCCGGCGCTTCAGGTAGGCCTCGTCTAGATCCTTCTCAGCTGGGGGAGGGGGGGGAATGCCAGAGACGTAAAAAGTCCTCAGCCAGCCCAGAAGCTCTGCCATCCCCTGGCTTCGGTGCATCCCACCCCCACGAGGACCCCAGGCATCACCAGAACGCTCTGGTTCTTAGCCTGGGCACAGGTGGGCGCGTCTCCCACGTTGTAATCAGGCAAAACAATCAGGCCGCCTGTGTGACCAGAATGCAGATTCCTAGGCCCCACACAGGATGGTGGGCCGTAGATGTGGGGGGAACTTCTTTCTTTTCCCCCAAGACTTGGAGATGTGACCTATTCATGGGTTATGAAATCAGTTTGGTGGGTGGTGACTGGTATTTTGAAAATGAAATACAATAAAAAAGTGCCGGAAAGCATCTACACAGGGGCGTCTGGCTGGCTCATTCGGTAAAGCATCCCAGTCTTCATCACTGGGTCCTGAGTTTGAGCCCCATATGGGGTGCAGATATTACTTAAAAATATCAATTGAGGGCACCTGTGGGTTGGGGCCTCTGCCTTCCACTCAGGTCGTGATCTCAGAGTCCTTGGATTGAGGCCCCTATCGGGCTCTCTGCTCAGTGGAGAGCCTGCTTCCTCCTCTCTCTCTCTGCCTGTCTCTCTGCCTACTAGTAATCTCTCTCTGTCAAATAAATGAAATCTTAAAAAAAAAAGTCAATTAAAAAAACATTAAGGAGGGTGGTGGGGAAAAAATTTAAAAAAAATTATATAAAAAGAAGGTATCCAGGGACGCCTGGGTGGCTCAGTTGCTAAGCATCTGCCTTCACCTCAGATCATGATCCCAGCGTCTTGGGATAGAGCCCCACATCAGGCTCCCTGTTCTCCCTCTCCCTCTGCTACTCCCTCGGCTTGTGATTTCTCACTCTCTCTCTGTCAAATAAATAAATAAAATCTTAAAAAAAAGAAAGCATCCACATAATAGGGGAATAAGGATGAGAATCTGTTCATAAAGTTTATATTTCAGTTATGTTTGTGTTACTGAAATATTAATGGATGCAGTGACAATACCTAGGGTTTGTTTTAAAATAATCCAGCAAAAGGGTGCCTGAATGGCACAGTGGGTTGAGCGTCTGACTCTTGGTTTCCACTCAGATCCTGCTCTAAGGATTGTGGCATTGAGCCCTGCCCATGTCCACTCCACACTGAGCCACTGTCCACAAGTCGGCTTGAGTTTCTCTCTCCCTCTCCCTTTACTCCTCCCCACTCTCCTACTCTTTCTCTCTCAAAATAAATAAATCTTAAAAAAATAGAAGTAAAAAAATAAAATAATCCACCAAAAGCTAGGGTAAAGGGAGTATAGATTAACAAAATGTTGCTCATTTTAAGCTGAGTGATGGTCACATGGGGATTCGTTTTACAATTTCTTCTAATGCTGGGTATATTTGAAAATGTTCATAATAAGAGATGTCAAATTTTTCCTGTAATTAAAAAACATGCATATATACATGTGTCTCATGGGTCATTGTATAAAAAGCATTTCTTAACGAGGCTCTCAGTTTAAAATGTTTGAAGGCTACTCACTGACCAGAAATGTTCAGGAACAAGCATGTGACCCACTTTGGGCCAGTAGGCTCCAGACCTGGGATTTTTGCTGGAATCATTAGGAAAGATGCTTTTCTGCTGGTACACTGGCACCCTGAAATTCCTCAGGTCAATTTTTGCCACCACTAAGGAAGAATCTGTCTGAAATGAAGCCAGCCCACCATTTAGCAAAGCTAAGAGATACAGAATCCTGGAGACAGCTTTTGAATTTCTGGATCCAGTCATACTGGATCTGAAGCTCATAATTCAGAGACTTTCCATTATCCAGCTAATGTAGTTATCTTTTTTTTGGCTTAAGTATTTCTGTTAATTGTAAATACAGGTCCTGATGAATACAGTAGATCTTAGGAGGGCATGAATCTGCATTTTTTAAAAAATGCATTTAGTGTCAGTTGGGCCGCTCTCCACCATTCTGAACCCAGGCCCTGGCTTTTCACCCTGCCCCATTGCCTGTGCCCCTCCCCTTCTTGGGACTCACCCAGTCTCTTGAGGGAGGAGTAGCGGTTGAGTTCGGATTTCACTGCAGCCTCGTAGGACGGGGGCAGATGTGAGAGGTTGTGGAAGGACCTCGAGCAGGAGAGTGTGGAGTAGTGCAGGGAGGGGCTGGGTGGCGGAGCGGCACGCCAGTCTGGGGCAGAGGGGCATGGCTGGGGTCAGTCCAGCCCCTCCTCCCTCAGATGCAGCAGTTCCAGCCCCCAGCCCCTTAGGGAGTGGAAACCAGGGAATCTAGCCCCTCAGAGCAGGATCGCTGTACTCATTCCCCAACTCAGGAGGCAGGCTCATAGCTGGGGAAGCAGGTCATGTCACAGGAAGAGCAGCAGCTAGCATGTGCTCAGCACCTGCTGTGTGCCTGGCCCCAGGCTGGAGGGGCAGTTCAACAATGCAGGTGGGAGAGAGATGGCCACTTCTGGTGTCTGAACCAGGAAAAAGGGACTAGCTTGGTTACCTGGCTAGACTGAGAGGTCAGGGCTCACAGGGTCTCATGTCTGCTCTGCTGTGGGCCCCTAACTCAGGCACAATACAAGGCAGGGAAGGAAAGGAGCCTTGTTCTCCCCACAACCCAGCCCCAGTCCATACCCATCGTGGCGGCATGGTGCTTGGGGCTGTTGATGTTGAGGTGAAGGTAATTGTGGTGCAGATTATCTGTGAGGACCAAGAAGGGAAGTAGTGTCACTGCCATCACCCGCCTCCAGCTGGCACTGTTGTCCTGGTCTTGTGGAAGGATTTCCACTCATGTCCACTTGGTCCCCAGCTCTCATTCCCTCCTACCTCCTGAATCTCTGCTCTGAGCTGGATTTTCCTCCTGGATCATCAAATCATCCTTCTGGCCATCTGGCCAACCCTATCTTCAAGATCATCCCCCCAGGGTAGTACCCCTGACACCCACAGTTGCCCTTGCCCCTGCCCCTCTGCTGTTGCAAACTCTTTCCATGTATGGTTGTCACCCATAGGACAAAATGGAAGCCAGGAATTACTTGGCTTATATTGGCCCCAGCTGATGCCTTGCCTAAAGGAGCCCAGCTCAGTCCTGCCACAGTGCCTTTGCACATGCTGTTGTGCTATTCTCTCTGCCTTGAATTCCTTCCCCTTCTTTGCCTGAAGAATCCTACTCATCCCTTGAGAGTCACCTAAAATGTCTCCTCCTCATTACTGCTATTCAAACCCACCTCTTCCCCTCAATTTCTGACCCTAGCTCAGGCCTTGTACTGTACAGCCTGGAGTACCATCCAGCCTCCTCCTGAGCCTTTTTCCTTTCATCTCTCCCCCTTCACATGGGTTCCAGAAAAATCATTCTTCCATTCACTTCTGACTTTGTTGCCCCTCCCTGCCCTAAGCGCCACTGTGGGTCCCCACTGCCATCAGAACAACGGCAGAGCTCCTGAGCCCAGCCTGATGCCCAGGACCCTCCTGAGGTGTCTGCACACCCGTCCCCCGCCTCACAAACTCTTTTTCAGCGGCCCAGAGCTCCGACGGCCCAACTGCTGAAACAGCATTGTCTGGGGGAAGTCTTCCTCCTCCTCTAACCTCCTACAGCTCCCTGGACTTCTCCACTGATGAACTCGTCTTAAAATGTAAGAGAAACACTAATAACTGCTCATAATTATATGGCGCTTTTTCTGTGTGAGGCATTGCTCTCAGCCTCCGGTCATTAGTTCCTTTGACCTTCACCTGTGAGGTTGAGCCTGTTGTGCGCCTGGTTTTGTGGGTGAGGACACAGAGGCCCAGACAGGTGAAATGGTTTGCCCCAGGTCAGCTGTGGCAGAGCCAGGATTCAAACCCAGGCTGTCTGGTTCGGGACACATTCTAATTCAATTGTCAAGTACTTTGTGGGTTTGGCTGTTGGGAGCTCAGACACGGACTTTCTCAAGTGCAGGGGCTGAGAATGTCTAAATTTAAATCACCGCGGCGTCCTTGGCACCCACCGGTAAGGGTTCTGAGATGGCAAAGGTGGGAGGATAGGACTGGGAGCGGGGCCTGCACAGTGGGAGGCGGGGCTATCCGCGGAAGGCGGGGTTACAGGATTGGGCGGGGTCCGGGTAGCGGGGGCGGGGCTATATGGGGTGGGGCCACAGGACTGATGGGCGCGACCAGAGGCAGCCGCTTCAGCCTCGACTCCCAGGTTCCACTCACCGAGATTGGAGGGCTTTACGGTGTTGTAGAGGTTCTTGGGCGTCCTCGGGGGAATGCTGTCCGGGCCCCCGACCCCCGGGGTCAAGGAGCTGCTTCGTGCCCTGTCCGGGCGGGTCCCGGGCCCCGCCTGATGCCTCAGAATGTCCACCAGAGCTCTAGAGGGGGCAGAGCGACGGTCAGCGGCCTGGGGACAGGAGTGAGGGCAGGGAGAGGGAGGGAGGGCCCAGGCTTCTTTTACCTCCCCGTTCACCCCTCTACGGGAGACCAGTTCCGCCAGGCTCCTAGCCTTTGGCCACGCCCATCGCTAATGTCAATCTGAGCGCCGTCGGCCCCAAGGCTCCTCCGACAGCATTTCTTGCTTGAAGCAGCCCCTTCCTCAATTCAGTTGGACCCAATCCCGCTGTGGTCCTTCCCACATCGTCCCCGTCTCCCCCCGGGCCCCTGCCCCACCCTGAACCTGGGACCTCATTCCTGTTCCTTTTACAGTCGTCCCATGGCTATAACGTGTGCCCCCATTCGTCCTGTTAGGCGACTGAAAACTTTAGAAATCATCCCTGATTCCCGTTGTTCTTTCATGCCCCTCAGCAATCCTGCAGATCCGACCTCCAAAATAAGTCCCCAGCAGGCCACTTCTCACCACTGGTGCTGCTCCCGGTACCTGCTCTCACCTGGTTCATTGCTAGTGTCCTAACAGGTCTTCCACGTCCACCCTTGTCCCTGGCAGTGCGGCCGCACACACGCAGCCCAGGGACTCTTGAAATGACCAGGTGGCTTCGAGCCAGAACTCAGGGCCCCCCAGAGGCTCCCCCATCACTCTCAGAATAAACCTGCTCTATGCCCACTGCTCTGTGGCTTCAGGAGCCCCTTCACTGTCCTGCAAGCACTCCCACCAGGGACCTTGCACGCGCTGTTCCCTCTGCTTGGAATGCCCTTCCTATAGATCCCTGGTTGGCTTGCTTCTTCCCATGACGTCTCTGCTCAAGGGGCCTTTCCTGACACTTCGCATAAAGCAACGCCCTCGGCCCCCTCTCTACCTGTTATGCTATCTTCACAATGATAATCAATACCTAAAGTTACAGTGCATATTTGGTTGCTCTTTCTGTCCACGACTAACGTTTAATGATAATGGCATGCAATATTTACTGAGGGCTTACCATGTGTCAAGACTCGACATGAATCAATTCAGTTAATCTTTGATACAGTCTTAATGGGTGGGGAACAGTTATTAGGCCCATTGCACAGGCAAGCAAACGCAGGGACAGGCCTAGGGTCACACAGACCGCAGGCAGCCCACCTGGGGTTGGAAGTCGGCTTTACCCAGCAGGGCAGGTATCCCCAGCTCCTGACCCACAGAGAGTCCTCAAAATAATAATTTGTTGGATGAATGAAGCCCTGAACCTCACCCGTCACTCAGCAGCCAAGGCCGGTTCTGTCGCATCTATTCTTAGGACCCACCCATCTCCCTAGGCTTCGGCTCCCAAGCTCGCGATGGCGGCCTCCTGCGCATGGGAACAGGCTCGCACCGCTATAGCCATGCCCTCTCCAGGTGGCTCCACCTCTCACTGCCCAGGCCCCGCCCCCAGACCCCCCAACACTAGGGCCGCACCGCTCACTTACCTGGGCACGTTGATCTCCCGATGCGCCCTGGGCGCACGGGACGCCTTGCTGAAGGCCACTTTGGCGCCGACGCCCACAGCCAGGGCGAAGCTGATGACCCCGCACACCACGTAGGCCGTGCTGCCCCCGGGGCCCTCGCCTCCGCGCCCCCCTGCGCCCCCCGCCCGGCCCCCTTCCAGCCACCCGGCCTGGCCGGGCCCAGGCCCCCCGCCCGCACCCCCAGCACCCCCGACGCCCCCGGCCAGCGGCGGCGGCGTGGTAGCCCAGCGCGGTGTGTCGTAGTTGGAGCAGGAGGCCTGCGCCAGGCGCATGTGGCGATGCTCGCAGCAGAAGCGGTAGTGGCAGGTGCCGCAGCAGAACCGGTAGGAGCCCGTGCTGCAGTTGAAGGTGGCGTCGTACTGGCCCATGACGTCGTAGTAGCCATGGCAGAGCTCGGCGGGAGGGGGCGCCCGTGCCGCTGCGCCTGTCCCACTCGCGGGGCCCGTCCTGGTGCTGTTGGCGCCGGTGCCCGCAGTGCCCCCGCCGCCAGTCAGCGCCCCGGTCAGGCGCCGCAGGTGCGCGAGCAGGGCGGGCAGCGGGCCCGGCGGCTCCGCGCTTGTGGCGTTGGACGGGCGAGCCCCGCCCTGGCGAGCGGTCGAGGCCAGGAGCAGGAGGGTCCCGAGGAGCAGGAGGGACGGCATGGGGCTGCCAGGCTGGGAGGAGAAGCGAGGCAGGAGTGGGGCAGGAGACAGATGGCCAGAGGTGCAGAGATGTGGGGACGGGTGGCCGGACAGAGTGAGGAAGGCGGGCCGAGGGAAGGTGGAAGGATAGAGGAAGATAAGCACCAGGAGAGCGAAGGATGGATGCAGCAGGCGATGCATGGGCCCAAAGTGAGCAGTCCCACAGGGCAGTGGACCGCATTGGCGGGGTGGGGGGCGGCGGGGACAACAGAGATACGCCCAGACGCAGCCGGGGGAGGATGGACGTGGAGACGCGCAGACGGGTAAAGGATCATGGTGAGCGATGAAGGCAGGAGGAAAGATTGGGAAAATCGGCCGAATTATCAGAGGGGTGAGCAGAAATAAAGGACGGACAAACACCAGAAGCAAGATGTGATGTGGGGAGAAGAAAGCATGCAGAGGAGTG